>JAECUM010045017.1:0-14103 GCA_016617855.1 Megalonaias nervosa
TGTAATTAAACTGCTTGTGTGTTAGTTTTAAAATTCTTATTTATTTTATTTTTTGTTTCATTACATTTGATTGTAATGATTATTTTCATGGGATTCGATATTTTCTTTTAGTAATGTTATTTATCTAGGACGTAAAACGTGTTACATGAGTAATAATTTTAGTTCACCTTGGTCCGCGGTAGTGTAAGCGCTACGCAAAAACAATTGGCTATTGCCAAGGTCATTTTGTCTAGTCTGAATAAACAATGTTTTATTTTTAAATTTATTTCAGAGTGATAGTAGATAGGGGTTCTTTCTACATGATGAATTGCATTGTTCTTATTGCATTATTCAAATGTTAAGAGACCACGTAATCTATCTCGCGAGAATGGGATGATAATTTGTCGGATATAATAACCCTTTCTGAGCGCTCGTCAGTCAGTTGTATTTCAGAAACCTTGAAGGTTGGATAGGTTTTTATTGTTGAAACCAGATTGTTTTTGAAGTTCATGTGTTTTTGGAATTTAATAATTTATTCTCTAGAAAACCAAACGAGTGTATTGTTTTATAAATTCTGTGAGAAAGAAATTCAGTGGAAATTTATTCTAGAATTATTCGGAAACATAAACTGTGATTCAATTGAGGAATTGTTGCTATTTGTACAAGGACCACATCTGACATCATCGCCTTCCATATTGGAACGTCATCGAGATTCGAACCTGGATTCTAATAGAACTATTTAGTGATAGGACTTGTATTTTTCATTCTTTGGATTAAATTTTGGATTATATTCACAAACCTAAGTCCTATTTTCCAATTTTTACATTGTTTTCTAGGGAAATAAATTATTTTTTTAAAATATACAAAGCTTGTTGTCTTCACTCTTTTCTCTTGTTATTAATATATATATATATATTCAACCATAACACTATAATTATAATTTGAGAGAAAACATACAACACCCTATGTTACCAAGTCATATCTCTCATATCTCATATGCGAGGACATCTTAGAGAATTCATGGCTAAGTCTTGCACTGTAAGCTGTACAGTCTATTCTTGAATACTAAATTTCTGTTGTGAAAGTTTTCTTTTATCTTTTGGAATATTTTATAGTAAACTGATTGAAATCTGGGGCATATATCTGAGTAAAAAAATTGACTATCCTTTACAAGCATCTTCATAACCTGTAACTTGATTAATTCAAATAGAAATTGTAGAGAAAAATTAAATAAGGTTAACTCAAATAATTATTAAAGACATGCAGCATGCAGTCAGTAATCTGTTAATATTTGTATTCACAAATTGCAACTCAAATATCAATTTCTTTGCATTTGTAATTACCACTTGTGGAATAAAAACAGATTTTTCTCAAATCTCACATAATAGTTATCCAGCTCTTCTATGGCCTAACATGAGAACTGTTTCCATGTGTTTATCCAGCTCTTCCATGGCCGATATGACAGCTGTTTCCATGTGAGGTATTTGCTAAAATGAGCTATTTTCCATGAATTTCTTGATTACGGTCAAGACAAAGGGCATTCTTTAAATGCCCAGGAATCCGAATAAAGCAAGGTTTGTTAAGCTAAATTCAGTTCAGCTGTGTAACAGAAATGAACAAAACAAAATCTTTAGTTTGCTTTGTAAATCTCAGACAACACATAGGCAGCATATGAATTTATTTTATTTATGAGTGGTGACAAACTGTGTTGTAAGTTCAATATATGTATGTAGCACTTTTATCCTTCTAACATACAACCTGTATATATAGTACTTGTAAACAAAAATTGAGCGAAACTTATCATTTGTTATTCACATGGATATTCCTAGGATTTACTTTCTTTTACTTGAAATGTACATGACCAATACAAATAAAAAGCAAATTTGTACTGATGAGCAACAAAATATTATATAATCTTTAACATAAGTTTTTGTTTTACTGCAGTAAAAAGACATCTGAAAATCATTTTAAAGTAAACATTCTATCCAAACACTGCCCATACCATACATACATACATACATACACACATACATACATATTGACTGCATGGTACATACATACATACATACATACACATGTACACATATATACATACATGCATACTTATGCATGCACGTAAATAATGCTAAACTCTGGACAAGGATTCTTACACCAATAGTCAAACACATATAGGGTTTCTCAGTATTTGTATATCCTAGAGAGGATACCTGACCAACTCTTAATATGAATAACTCTAATACAATGTCCTGTACAGAGAAACAGTGTTACAAACTACTATTATAGTATCAACTGTGCCAAATTTTTCAATATATACATACTTTTCATGAATTTTGATCATTTAACCAATGTAGAAATATTTCCCATTGAAATCAACTCATTAAATTTAACACTATTTCATCCAATCTAATATGGATTAAAAAATTAATTTAAGAAGAAATTGCAGTATTCATCACCAATATTGTTCTTCCTCACCAAGATTACACTTTCTGTCATGGTGTGGCATATTCTGGAACTATTATTATGGAATGTAGCCCACATGGATCCCAATGCCCTGCCCAACAGGAGTGTGTGTGATTTGGATTTTAAATGTAGCTTTAACAAATTTTCAATCATATTGCTACGGTGTCTGCAGTGTGACAGTTTATAGTTATGTCTAGCACTGGGACATCATGCCACAGACATGTAACATGATGTCCCACCCAGTCACATTATCCTGACACCAGGCCAACCAGTCCTAACACTTACCTCTTCATGCTGAGCACTTAGAGAGGCAGCTGCTAGTACCATTTTTGTAAGTCTTTGGTATGACTTGGCAGGGCTTGGAACCCACAACCTCCTGCATCCGAGGCGAATGTTCTAACCTCTAGGCCACCAGAGTGGTCTGCCCAACAGGAACCAATATTATGGGATGTAGCCAACTTGCAAACCAATGCCCTGCCTGAAGTGGAATAAGTATTATGGGATGTAACCCATTTGGATATGTTAACAGTGCTGTAATACTTGCTGCCTGAAAAATGATTCTTATGCAGGTGACCTAGCACACATGAATTTTGCTGACATTGATGCCTGAACTCGTGTCCATAAAAGAACACTAACCAGACTATAAAGTGTTAGACAAGGGGTCCAGTTCAAGTTGTCAAGTGTTTAAATTCATTAGAAATATCTTCAGTAGCTGGTTTAACAGGCAGATTGCTGCAGGTCAGTTGGCAAACAGGATCTTGTGCAGATAAAAATTCTTTGCAAGTGTTTCAAGCAAAATAGGTGAGGTGAGACTTAACAATGTTTCAGACTGAGTGCAATGGGACTTGCAAGTATTTCAAGCAAAATGGCCGAGGTGGGACATATAAGTGTTTCAAACAAACTGAGTGTGACAGCACTAAAAGTGTTTCATTTCATTATCATTGGACAACAGATTCATGTGCAATAGAGTGTACTAATTTATTTGAACTCCTAATGGAAAGCAGGTGGTTTTTCAAATGGATGAGTCAACAGAATTAACATAATAAAGGGACAATACATTTGACTTAATTTATTGGTTGACTGGTGTTTAACAGCACATAATCACTTGCAAGACTACTGAAAACAGAGGCCCTAAAAGTAAAGTTTTTTGCCCTGAAACACATAAAAGCAGCCAATCTGGGCTCAGGTCTGCACAGGATTCAATCCTGTGACCAACTATACTGTGAATACGCCATGATAACCAATGAACCCTATTTGTTTTAATGATGGTTCCCATCTCTTGAAGTTAAACCAGCAATCCAGATGGGCAAAATCAAGACAAACTACTGTATTTTTTTCCCTTCAAGGCTGGATGCATTAAAAACAAGACACAGTTAGCAATATTCTCACACACAGAGATCAATTCACCCATTTCCTAAGACTTTCAGACACTGTAATTTGTATATTAGTGAATTCTTGGGCTTAAATTGGATGCCAACACACTAATACATTATTTTTATGTCTTATCCAAATTTAAATCTGTCTTGCCACTAATTGAAAAGAATCACAACCTACTCTTACAGAGATAAATGTATGGATAAACATTTCATTAATGAAGTCAGAGGAAGCAAGTTGCCAGTGTCTGGTCTCTGTATTTTATCTCTTAGAAGCAAATCTTGTATTATACAATGTAGGCACTAAAAGATGAAGATCTGCACATTCTAAATCACTGACCTAATTTCAGGGCTGGAAAAATTAACAAATGGTCTTACCTTATCATTAAGAACATGCACAAAAATCTGTATTTTCTGTTCAAATTTTAAATGAAATCTTGCACAAGCGACATAAAACTTTATTTGTCCATCAAAATTTCTAATTTGTCCCAGGCTGACAGACAACTATTATTTGTCACTATTAACTCTGAAGAAATCTAATAAATGAACCAATAACCAACTAAGAATTTCAGCTTCTGTCTTAGATCCCGCAAAATCTGAGACACTATGTATATCATTGGTAACATACTGAGAACTATCGCATGGCTCATTCTTCAACAGGCATACATATACTTTGATTAAGGGATTTAGCTCACTTAAACTTGAGTATGCTGAAGGTCACATACTTTTTAAATGACGAAGGTCACTTCAAAGGTCACACCTTTGATTAAGGAAATTTAGCTCATGTGAATATGTTGAAGGTCACATACTTCTTAAATGACGACGATCACTTCAAAGGTCACACCTTTGATTAAGGAAATTTAGCTCATGTGAATATGTTGAAGGTCACATACTTTGTTTATGGATTTAGCTCACTTGAATATGAGTATGTGAGCAAGTTGAAGGTCACATACTTTGATTATGGGATTTAGCTCATTTGAATATGAGTATGCAAGAATGCTGAAGGTCAAGCACTTTGATTATGGGATTTAGCTCACTTGAATATGAATATGTGAGTATGTTGAAGGTAACATAATTTGATTAAGGGATTTAGCTCACTTGAATATGAGTATATGAGTATGTTAAAGGTCATGTACTTTAAGGGATAAGCTTACTTGAATATGAGTATGTGAAGGTCACATTATTTTGACTAATGCTCTGTAGACAAATATTTCGAAATAAAATATTTTCACTTTCTTTTGTTCACTTCAGATAAAAATATAACTGATTGCCACTGACATAATAATACAACACTCTCTCAATATAAGGCCCTTCATTATAACATGGTTGTTATTATATAATGAGTATGGTCATGGAGCTGTAGTAAAATTGTATGTATCATCTACTTTATTATAAGGAAGTCTCAATATATGATAGTATGCTCTCTGGATCCCACTGACATCATTATAATAAGGGAGTACTGCATCATGTACTTCATTATAAGGTGACCTCACTATAAGGCAGTTTACTCTATGACTTCCATGGAGAACATTATAATTAATAATGTATCATATACTCTATGACTCCCATGGACAACAATATAATGAGGGTATACTGTAACAATAACAGTCATCATAGCTTTTATCATTATCAATATCTTCATCATCAGTGGGTAGTGATGGTAGTAGTGCTAGTATTGTTGCTGTTGTTGTTGCTGTGGGTTTAACATCATTTTTCAGCACATGATAGGCAGTGATCATTAAAGGCGAGCACTTTAGACCACTCGGCTACCCCGGACCCTAGTGCTAGTAGAAGCTCATGTAGTAGGACCAAGCATGTACAATGAAATGCTTATCTAGGAAACTCCAAAAAGTGTTCTCTGAATACAGAAACTAAATACAAATAGTCCTTTAATACAGGTTTGTTGAGCAAATCAAAGACCAGATCAAATTTTGCAGCCTCTTAACACAAGTTGTCTTTTACTGAAAGAGGAAATTGTATTGATAACAGGTTTAACTGTAACCCCTTAAGTAACAGTATGGTAGCACTACACACATCTTAATCTACTGCATGATGTAGAGCAGTTTATGCCAGACATTATCAATTCAGGAGGATTATTGATAAATAAATTTTCAAGATGGCTTCAGTGGTGACCTTGTTGTATGTCAGATCAGCACCATTTTCATCTAGGACCAACCAGACATCGCAAGAAGTCTTTTAGTCAAATCCTCACGTTAATATATGGGCATCCACATAGAAGGAGTGGGATAAACAAGATTTTCAAGATGGCTTCTGTTGTGGCCGTATTGGCTGTCAGATCAGAACCATTTTCATTTAGGACCAAATAGACATTATGCTAAGTCTTTTAGCGAAAACCCCATGTTGATATAACCGTCCATTCAGGAGAATTAGTGATAAGATTTTCAAGATGGCCATTGTGGTGACCATCTTGGATGTGTGAGCAGCACCATTTTCATCTAGAACCAATCAGACCATGGGATGAATGTGTGTGAAGTTTTACGGCAATTCTTTAAGTAGCTTAGGAGGAGTAGCAATAACAAACCTGTGCTATTGAATAGCTGGATGACAGACAATTGACAACAGACCATCCCATAATTAGCACTTCTGGTCTATGACCATTAGAGCTAATGAAAAAAAAACTAATATACATATATTCAAAACATCCCACTTAATTCACCACTAACATTATTAAGGCAGCACATTGATCAAAAATCTATATTCACTTATAAGTCAAGTCCAACTGATCTGCCATTGGATATTGTGCCATTAGATCAAGGTCTATGTTGTTTGTTCTACTGACTGCTCCTAACAAACTGCATAGACCTAGACCTGCAGGAACATTATGCGATGGCAGACCTGGGCCTATGAAGTTTAAAGTTGGTTCCAACTTTTAAGTGAGTATATATTGTGGTCCATGCTAGAATTTGGATTGTCACTTCTGGGAATGAACTGATCTGCTAGCTGCATTGATCAAATTCAGATCAGAGTATAAACTGTATCTGGAAGAAACAAACGTTGGCGGAAAAGAGATAACAATTACACATTATGAATCTTTGATGCTCCACACTAGTAATTAAGCATGGCATGAGACATCCTGGAGTAAAAAAACCAACACAAATCAGGAAGAACTCTGCTGTATAATTAGTGATCAATGTTGTGACAAGAATAAATCAATGGCAACGACCACCAAACATGGATAATATTTCATTCATGCATCAGTTAGAACAGCACTTTTCTTTTACTATAATAGAAACATTTTTTATGTTCCAAACAAGACATATTATGTGAGAAATTTAGGAGGCATTGGCTGATTTTATGTCCACCATAATATTGTGGTATGTGTGTGTGTGCAACTACTGGCACAGATTTTACTGGATTGATTTGAAGCCATGAATACTGTGTATGTCAATACCATCAAAGTATTAAATATTTTGTACAGAAGTTACCATCTTATAATCTTATCAGGAGTAGGCCCCTATTTCCACAGACTGTAATTGCTGGAGGCATCCCATTCATAAGAGTAATTTATTTCAGTAGTAACATTATGGGGCTTTTGGAGTTGGGTAGCTAATATAGGTAAACTTCTATACCTCATGATTTTATTACTTTTACCTGATTGTCACATGCAGTGCACATAGTATGGGCAGTAAAATATAATTCTGCTGCTTGTTACGGATTTTGTGTAGCAAAATTGGCTAGTGTAAAACTATGTAACTGTTATACATTTGTTGGAAATAAAATCATTAATTTTTGGAAATACATTCACTGTGCCTTTTGGTCATGTAAATCATTTTGCAAAATAAAATCTACTGGATAAATAGTTACTCAATTTCACTGTAAATTAATCACCTGTTTTGGGTCACTATGGCGTGGGTTTTGTATCTGTGCATGAAGTAATCTGCAGTTTTACGTTTCCACCAACACTATTATGAACTATTCCATGCTAACTGTTTTATAATCAATAGCCATTAAGAAGAGTATATTAATTGTACTGTGACTACTTAATAATGCCCCAAGAAGTTCCGAATAAACATGTATTTGTGAATCCATGCTGCAATGAAATTATTTTACCAGACATACAGTTACTATTGATGCAGCCCTGACAGCAAATTTGACTGGTATACCTATAATTGTTGATGTGGTCACAATTTCAGCAATACCAAGACCAATGGGGGTCATGGTGGTGATTCCTTAAATAAAATCTACCACCAAAGACAAACGTTTATATTTCATGAACAATGCAGCTCTCTTAGTGATTTTATCTTGCAATTGTTCTGCTTCAATTACTTTTTCATGTTCATGGTAACATTAAGGATTTATCATAGTTCTTCTATTAATAAGGTGATTGCTGAGTATAACTGCTCAGGGTCTTGCCTTCTTCAGGTACAACAGGCACACTCATTTTGTAAGGGTGCAAAATTTTGTAAAGATAATTTTAATGTACATTCTGTCAGAGTCAGCATGACATTTAAACATTAAGTTTCATGTACGGGTTAGACTCACCAAAAAATTGTTGACTGTGAGGGATAGAATCTGCTCCATTTGGGGCATGAAATGGGTTTAATTTGGACTTGCATGGTTAATGGTCAAGACTTGGGCATTCATGGGATATTTATTACCCTTTGGCATTGTCTTTGTTTTATCTCAATTTCCAAGAAAGTTTCATATGGAAAAAAAGACAAGGGTAAAATGAATATGTGCCAAGATACATGGGCACTATGGGAGTAATCAAGAGCGTGGTACTCAGGAAAATATATCTGCAGGATTGTCTTGCTGTTCAAGCACCACAATGTCATACACAACATGATTATCCTCTCTCAGAGTTGACAATGGTAGGAGCTTCATCCACTGTGGAAAAAAAATCAATGGTGGAAGATTTACACCTAAGTGATGACTGAAATGCTACCATAAAATCACTGATTAATCATCTGCTGATCATGCAATTATGTACAATCAATCCCATGTTAATCTTATCAAAATCATATTCAGCAACAATTGGGTTTTCCCTGATCCAGCTAGGCCAATGATGAACTCACAAACTTTTTTAAATATACCACTGTGCCTCTGCAGAAAAGTCAATGACAGTAAAAACAGAGCTCTTTGCCCTTGGTGATGCTATGTTATGTCACTTGTTGTATAACATAATCATGCCTTTATGTTTGTTCAGTATCTGCATGCACAGGGGGAGTTAGAAGGTGGGCAATGTCTTGATACTGAATCAGTATGGTTCATCGATATATTTACAACCTCAGTTGGACTGATTTTCTGGAACAGCTAACACCTTATCATTTAGCATCTGCTAGTGAATGATTGGCAAAGAAGATTGGTCAGAAGAATTGCAAATCATTCTTGAGGCTATTAAAGAAACAACAAATCTATTTTAATGTGCTATTGCATCAATCAGAAGTACATTCATATGGTGTCTGTACACACAAATGGTTATTCTGCTGGGGAATATCCATTCCTTAGTGTCAAGCAGTGAAAAAATCACCTTGGTACAGTGATACACACCCATGCACTGTTTCTTTGGATAAAATTTGCTGTGTGTGCAAATTTGCATTGTTGCTGCAGATATTCCTTGTACATGTTGTGTTTCAATTTTTTGCAACAACAGCCCTGGGAACTCTTTAATATCTGTACCTGAACCAACCACAATAGAATATATTTTAGTTTGCAATCCAACATACTCTTTGATTGGCTTTTCTCTGTATTCATCTTTAAATCTTCCTACTACATTCTTGAGAGTTCTACTAAACAGTGAATGATCTTTGAATACCTATTAGTGCCAAACTGGTTTATCAAACTCAGTGAAGAACTCTCTGCCAACACATCATTGTTGTGATGTATCAGAAAGTGAATTGGTATCTGTGTACAACATCTTGATGTTCTCACCATGCATAGTAAAACTCATACAGCTTTGACAAGTCTAACATAGTAGCACCAACAAAGATTAGCTTTGCCAGCTTTAGGTTGGCTTTCTTGCTGTGTACAGCTATGAGTCCCTAGGTGTGACTGAAATGAAGGGCATGTAATTATTTGATTAATCCATATTCAACCATATAGTTATGCTGGCAAAATCCAAGCTGCTGGTTGACTTTACTTACATGCATTCTGAGCTGCAAATACAACTACAGGTTTCATGCATGGACTACATTGTTGTTTTCAGTCCAAATATTTGGGACAAACTTGGTGTATTTGGTAAACTTGTGTTTGAATTTGTCCACAATTCCACACTGATACAGTGACAACCATCCATGAGGCACCAACATGGCTTCCAGAGCCAGCAGGTAATTGTTATGGATGTGGTGAAGCTTGCCAAATATCAATGGCTGCTGTTATGATGATACTCATGTACATGTCTGTGACTGTCTCTGTGCTTGGGATCAATCCATTTAAACCCACAGGTACAGGCTGCATCATTGATCATTTATTAAGATCAGTGGCTTACAACATGTAACTGTTTGATGTATCCATCAACATTTGCATTGTTAGTTCTAGCAAATCAGAGGCTTACAACGGAAAACCTGCCATGGATACCATGCTTGACAAGTAGATGCTGGTCAATGTCTTTTTACAGCTCCAGCTGAACCTTAGGTTTTCACAGCAGTGCATCAGAAACTATTTTTGGTGATGAAAAGTTGTGGGTGGAATCATACTTATTTATATTCATGCATGGCTGTATCACAAAATGTCTTGAATACATCCGCCCGCAGCAGAACATCCTCATTCAGGTATACTTTATGACAATCACTAATCTTGTAACAACCAAAAACAGACCAGACATTTGCCTTTGTGTAGTTATTGGTGAGACAATGACGAATAGAATGCCTCAATAAGTGGTAACTGAGTCTCAACAAAGTTGTTGCAGTTGCTCTTGTACTCACAGGGACAGATTCCTTTATGAGTAAGCAAGGTAAACATTCCATTGTTAGCACAATCATATCAACTAGCAATTTTGAATTGATCATTACTATTTGCTGTGAGGTTGCTCATGGTTAAGATTGGAACTGAGAAACTGCACTGAGTCAATAACCATCATAAATTTTTCCATCATGTTTGGAATGACATTTATTACTGCATTCTATGCCATTGCTACTGCTTGTATTATTAAGTGGCCATCATTATCTGTGAAGGTTATGAAGCACAACAAGAATTCTTGTTTTGTTTGGATAAATTCAGAAATGTAGGATTACAGAGTTGACACACTTTTTCATCAGTGTATTGCAGATCCAATGATGTCTGTGGCAAACTCATGAATGTCATCTTTGGTTATAAACATGTCTGGGTGAGGACAGCTGTTGCTGTATCCATTTGCTGTGGCATTGGGTGGTTTTATAAATACTTCTGCCATGTCCTTGCTGTGGTATAACATTGGCTCAGTTGCTTCATGAGATTTGACCACAGTAGAACAAAAACGGCATGGGACTTGTTCCACAACATGGACTGTGTTTGATGAAACCTTAGAAGTGACACTGGGAAGCCAGAATCCATGTAGATAACATATGGGGCTTTCTTGTTTTTTTTGCACCACAGTTAATTTCAAAATGTTTTTACCAGGCTCTGGGACAAATGTCTGCTGTGGTTTCTTGCCAATTCTGTTTCAGTAAAAGTCATGGATGTCAAGCAGCTGCTGTATGCTAAATACATGCTGTTGTTGTCGTTGGGATTTAATGCCATTTTTTAGCAAAAGATAGGCTATATATGGCAGCCAGTGTAACTGGTGGAGGAAGAACCCAGGAAAACCCTGGCATTAATCACTCACCCATGGGAAGCTAATGGCAGCTACTCACACACCACCATTGGCTGAATCTAAGACTCAAACCCACAAGGACAGAGGTGAGATGGCACCTGCCATCAGCAAACTAATTAAAGTAGTTTTCTTTAACAGTATCAGAAACGGATTTGCTTCAATCAGGGTATTATTTCATTGACTGCTGTATCTTTTCAATCGACATTGTTGGGTGTTTCTACAATCCTGTCATTGGGTGTTTCTACAAACACAGGTTCCATATCTGTTATGTTGTTGAATCTTCACCAGCAAACATAATAATACTGTTGAACAGATATCAATTGTCAGCAAAGCTAATTATGCAACTTTACTCATATACCAAATTTAAGACATGGCTGAGCACCAAGACCAACATGTAATGCAAGCAACTGTTATTTACAGTATTTGTAATATCAAGTTCTGCTGCAGAGATAATATTTTCCAAAGCTTACACCTTTACATTGTGTCCCAATGCCATTAAACTTCTTATAAATTTACATATTGTATTCTCTAATAGAAATAAAATCATTTTTGATTTTGACTGATGGTGTGTGTAACTTCAGGTGTCTGTACTCCTAACTGAATATACAAGATTGCAGAAATACTCACAGTGGATAATATTTGATTGTACATCCATTCACTGTAAAATACTTTTCGCCTGTGATAGTAATTTCCAAACTCTGGGCAGTGCATTGTAAACAAACTTTTTCACCATGATGCATCAACTGATTACAGTTAAAATTTTGTGTCCGAATATAATTTCCTTCAATTCTTTGGCCAAATCAATGTATGCTGACCAGTACAAAATATTATACCAACTCGTAAATGACCACTGCTTGCTTGCTAAATACCTGCTGTTGTTGTTCCAATAACTAAAATGTCTTGTACTGCTTGTATACTGACTCCATAGTTTCTATGTCTTTGCATGTGAATTTCTTTTCACACATCTCATAACATTATGCCAATGGCTTAGACTCTTTAACTTCTAAATACTTCACATTTTTATGAAAAAGTTGTTGGTGATTCCATAAATTATAAAACTGAATGAATTTCTTTCATTAATTTATCCTTGATGATCATCATTACTGCTGCAATATTCAATAATTACAACACTGGAGTATTCACACATTTCATTATCTACAGTGATTGTTCTAGTCAACATCTTCATCTATTCTTGCACAATATCAAATAATGACTTTTCACAATTATTCTCCTACAACTGGCCAAGGGGCCCCGAGTGGCCGAGTGGTCTAAAGCGCTCTCCGTTACGGATCACTACCATCTCACCTCTGTCTGCGTGGGTTCGAGTCTAGGATTCGGCGAATGTGGATATGTGAGAAAGCTTGCCAGTAGCTTCTCGTGGGTCGGTGGTTCTTTCCGGGGATTTCCCGGTTTCTTCCTCCACCATTAATACGGGCCGCCATGTATAGCCTATCGTGTGCTGAAAAATGGCGTTAAGCCCCACAACAACAACAACAACAACAACTGGCCAAGTTTTCATCGTTGTTCTTCCAATACAATCCGTAAATCAATTTATCATGATGCTCAGCATCTGTATCTGAAAAATAATGCATCTTCTGAGCATCTTTGACAAACTCATATGATGCATTTAAGTGAAAGTTATTTAAGCTTTTCTGTAATGCTACACACACTTCATTGTGCTGGTAATCTTATTACAGAATTGGATATGCTTATAAAGTCTTTCAAAATACTGTATCCATTAATCTGTGAATGATGTTTCACCATATATATATATATATATATATATATATATATATATATATATATATATATATATATATACATACATACATACATACATACATACATACATACATACATACATTAAAAATAACATGGCTTTTAAAGTGTTGGTATAAAGCAATTTGATATACCAATACTACTGGTATATCAAATTGTGATCCGCCAATGGCGCAATAATACGCATACATAAACATTCTTGGAACTGTGCTGTTGGGTCTATTCCTATAGATCAATGATGAATTTCCACTCATTAATCATTTGTGACGTGTGAAAATAACGATAAAAGTAATAATAATCCCCGTTTTCTAAATGAATTTAATATGGTACACAATATAATCGCAATCCTTTCTTTTCCGTTTCCTCCTCCCATCTCATGCACAAGGGACAAAATATGCAGAAATCTGGAGTGAGAGAAAAAGAAATTGGGCTGGATAAAAAACAACCTTGAAACTGAAAGCTCCACCAAATAACCTACAATATCATTCTTCATAACTTTATGTTTACACTTCCTTTGGGACCTCTCTAAAGTGTTTATATAATCAATGTTACAAAGTTGCAATTGCCGGTCGACAGAGTAAGGTAAATGTCTTGGTTACGGGGCACACATATGTAATGTATTTAAGGCTTTGTTGATGTTGTTGTTGTTTCTTAAACCTATAAGGTTCTAAAATTCGATTATTATTAATTAAATGTGTAAATATCCAAAGGCCGCCCCCCCCCCCGTTGACCATCGTATGTGTGTATATATATATATATATA
>JAECUM010045022.1:0-11536 GCA_016617855.1 Megalonaias nervosa
ATATATATTTCTACATCATATTTTCATTATCCGTTTGTATTTCGTGGAAGATAACCTAACGTATATTCTCTAAATATATAGCCCCTTTAAGACCACTAATTACAATTATCATTCAATTTTAACGTAATGTTTCGAACGAGAGCAGCACATCATAGCATTCAATCATTTGTTCTTGATTTCCCTCTTTCTTTAAATATTGTGTTACAATCTAATTCTTTTTTTACGGAACTATAGATAGATAGATAGATAGATAGATAGATAGATAGATAGATAGATAGATATAGATATATTTCAGATTAGCTGTATACCCATCAGCTGATATTCTGTATTTTATGTCTCAGATAAATCAATGTGAAAAAGTAGGGGCATTTATATTATTCTTGGTTTCGACATTTACCTCGTAGCCCATTTGTAGAATATTACGTTTTGCTGCCGATTGAAAACATTTCTGATCCTTTGATGCCTTCTCAAGTTAAAGCATCGAGGGAGTGAAGCAAGCAATATGCAGTGATTTTGTTGTATATACCATACCAAATCGTGTGACTGATATAAAAGCAAATCATTTATTATACCACCTTTAGTAACCATTCAACATCGCTCAGGACGGACACTACAGAAGTGAATCTTTCGTGGATTTTAGCTGAGTTCTTGTGTAAAAGAAGAACGTAACATCAACCAGTATACTTAAATATGACACATGCTTTCATGATAAAACAGTGTATGTTGCTGTTATAACCTTTTCATAACATGCTTGTACACATTTCATAACGCTGCTGCTATTTTAAGATTTCTCGTCTAAACGCCTGTCCATAACAAATATTTTGACTAATATAAAAACTGATGCGCTTTTGATTTTAAATGGAGGAAAAAGTCCTGCTAAAGTTAGTAAACGATTCAGGGAGATTACACAGTTTATTATTTTCAATGGATTATAAATACACTTTAACAACACAAATGTGTTCTTAAATTCACTACGTAAATCCAAATGATCAAATAAATTTTACTTCTTCAAATCATGTTACATTTCAAGTTATTTCTTACGAATATGTAGATGGCGGTATAAATTTAGTTTAAATAAATTATGCACTTTTTATCTCAAAGAACTGATCCAAACTCACTAAATCTACCAGCTGTTTGAAAATAATTGGTAGCCCAAAACGGTGAAAGTTAGTACGGCATATACGTTCCACGTTATATTATGGATAGGAAAAATGCCCTTACTTTTAATATTCATTTAAAGCTGTAACTAATTCAAATTTCTCACAAGTCAGCAATGAAGTAAAGATGTTATTAATGTAGCGCAAAGGATACACACTGTGTTATGTGCAAATCAAAAAATGTATTGACATCTTTGGCATGAGTTTCAAATATTTCTGAGACAGGGATACAAGGAAAGAAACAATATCATTTATTTTATCACATATAATATGTTTTCTTCATAATGGCAAAATATTTAGAATCCCTCAACTGCAGCAGTAACTCTGTTTTGTCCCTGTTAAATAAGGATATTTGCTTTATTAATTAAAAACGGAAAGAAACTGAGATACTCGGAACCGAAATTTGTATTACACTCGAAACTGGTGGCAATACCAACGCCTATGCAATTTGTGAGGTGTCATATTTATTTATGCGGGTTTGTATTATAAAATCATTAATGCACATATGATCGTTGCTTGCTCGCGAGTAACAATTATACACAGTTAAGACTACTACAAAACGTAGTATCCGAGTTGCTAATTCCAGTAAATTGTACGTACCTCCCAATCGAACAAATGTTATCCCATTAAACATATTCCTGATTTTACAGCAGTCATATATAGATTCATAGCATTATACATTAATAAGCATAATGGACAATATTATTATCCTATTAATGTATATTTCTAAATCTATATATGACTTCTATGACTTATTATTATTATTATTATTATTATTATTATTATTATTATTAAACATAATATAGTCAGAATTATCTAAATCAATATCTTCTTTTTCTCACCGCCAATACAGCCACTATCATATGCATCTATCTAATCATTATCAATATTTTTATCAGCATTGATGGCATTTTCAAAACCAGGTATACAATATCCTTATTATCATTATTTTGAAGCTCCTTAATATCTCAGAATTTAAGTGTACGTGAACACACTGTAAATTTGCGAATTCACATGTATGTAAATCTGAACATGTGCCAATATGCATACAATATGGCGTAGTTTAATTTTAAACAAAAGTGGATCTGTTAGGATTATTGAAAAATTGAACTAAGAATTTAAGATACAATTAATTGATTTTGTGCAAAGAGTAGGAGGAAAGCTGTTCTATTCTTTTTATGTTATTTGTTAAGTGTTCGATCAATCTATGTGTGTTTCTCTGTAAACATGTCTGTGTTTATGTTTATTTATCTACATTCACCTCAATTATCTATCGATGCCACAACAAGGTTGTCAGGAAGGATATTTTTCAATCGAAAATTATGATTTTTTGTGACTTCAAACTCCAAGAATTATAAAATCTTTCTAATGAACTTCTAGGCATGAATGCAATGTTCCTATA
Organism: Megalonaias nervosa; assembly: GCA_016617855.1. Lineage (NCBI taxonomy): Eukaryota > Metazoa > Mollusca > Bivalvia > Unionida > Unionidae > Megalonaias > Megalonaias nervosa. Next base: position 2,560 of record JAECUM010045022.1, read on the forward strand.
TTGATGTGTAAAATATTTTGGATATGACATAGAAGACTATTAATTTATATTTTCTAATTTTCCACAGGTACCTTCCGATCAAAATGAAGAAGTCACTCTTTCATGTCATTTCTTTACTATATAGGTTTGACATGATTTTTAGTCCATAATAGAATCTGGCTTTATTTATAAACTTATCAATTGGAATTGAGCGTTATTATTTTTCCTTCATATTTAGTATGGTTTTCAACTATTTAAATGCTTGTGGCATATGCTAATATATTCTTGTCAAATTCCTTAGTGACTCAGACCTGGTGATTATAAATATTTTATGTTTCACAGCAATTCTCTGATTAAAATGGTTTAATGAAACTGATGAAATATTCTCACGCCTACTCTCTCTTTCAATTGCAACTAATCTCTAAAAAGGTATTAAATTTATTTCTGTATAAGTAGAGTGATCTACAACGTAATTACGACATGAAAGGGAAAATGCACTGTAAAGAGTCCGACCCAACTTTTACCTGAAATATTGCAATTATCAAAACAAATTCTTAAAATTTCCGCGTTTAGTTTATCTAATCAGTGGTATGTAATATGACTTACGAAGATATAATCAATTAAACGTAGCTATACCGTTGAACTGTAACTGCAGATTGAAGATATACTTAGAAAACATAGAGCAATATCAGTGTTAGCTACACCGCTATAAACTGGCCACCATATACAAAAAGTCCAAGACTTGACCATCATTAATGTCGGTTCAGGGAACTTTTTCTATATTCTCCGTCTTTTGAATGTGGCGCTCTTGTAGAAACTAATATATATATAATATTCCTATACACTTAGATTTACTTTTCACTTGAATTTTGTTTTTGAAAACTTCCTCCAAGAATAGTCATACTATTGTCAATGTGTCTCGGCGTACATAAGGGTCGTTCTTCGATTACGCATAATTTATCTCAGAAGTGAAGATAGAAAACATTGCAAAATGGTGTGCTGCAAACTACCACAAACCGGATGAATAGGGAATTGAGTATAATTGGGAAAATATGTACACGTATAACGGAGAAGGAAATCAAATATGTAGAATAAATATGTTATAACTGCAAAAAAGCACATCTTTCTTAGAGAGATGTCCTTCAATCAGGAGAAATGTTTCCTCCAAAGCTTTCTTTCATCTGAGTGTACTGCATCAAAATCGTATATTTGACGATAAAAACTTCAGTTTAGAAAGAACATGAATATCTTTTTATGAGATCCTTTCAAATATGTTTAACACCACAACAGCTGTTATATTTTTGCCTCTTTGCTGAATTACTTGTGGCCTATTCAATTAAAAAACAAAATGTTATGTAATACTCAGGCCATATATAAAAGATATCATTATAGTCGATGTTTGGTTTCACTTTGTTGCTCATTGAATTGTGAAAAAATATTTGGGAACAAAATGATATATTTCAAATGGACTGAGCCATAGCATCGATATCCATTGCTTAAAAAATAAGCATTCTAGCGACAGGCGTGAGTCTTTAAAGGCGTAAAAAAACTCATTCAAGGCAGATATATATAAGAATGTATGCACACTGTGGAGGAGATCATCATGTCATAATCAACATCATTACCAACAACAGCAGTATCCTTACTGTTATTTTTTCCAATACCATTACAACAACAGCAACAACAACAACAGCAACAACAACAACTACTACTACTACTACTACTACTAATAATAATAATAATAATAATAATAATAATAATAATAATAATACAAATTATCTTCATAAAATACATCATTATCGTAATAAAACTTAAAGCGTATTTGATCAGGATGTGGTGTTGTCGTTGGTAGCAAACATGATGATTTTTTTGTGATGACGCTACTATGTTCCATGCACAGATTGGCTTTTTAAAACGAAATATTCTCTTTCTTAATAATAAAATATATAAAATGCTTGAATGGATTTTTATCAGTTACAAAATAAGCAAAATCAAACGGCATATTTACTTTAGAAACGATACACATGTGACTGGTTAATAAATGTTCAATCGACCCATCATTGGCTAGGAGATCGACCTCAAGACTTGACGACTTACATTCAATCCACTTAATTTATTCAATGATTCGCACAAAGAATGGAAGTGCCTTTTCAATTTTTAACACTCCTCCAAAGAGTATGTTGCTGTTGCAATACTACTACTACTACTACTACAACTAATAATAATAATAATAATAATAATAATAATAATAATAATAATAATAATAATAAAAGTAGTAGTGGTAGTAGTAGAATTCATGTTGTTGCGGTAGTTTGTGACTTCAAATCAACGTATTACGCACAAATGGCGTTCTTTAAAAAGAACTAACGTCAAATGGTCTGTATGTCTATGTTTCCTAAATTCCAGGTGTAACTTGTTCTCCAATTGTTCATCTCAAAATATGAATACAAAATATTATATCTTTAACCCTGCCAAATAGATTTAAATCGTCATTGTAGATCAAATATGCTATACATGTGCAGGTTTGCATGTGTTTTAGGTACCATGATTCAAATGCTTTGTGTAGGGGGTACATTGTGTGGAGAAACAGCATGTCCCCGTTAATGCCACATAAAACTGATAATTCTAGTCACCTCTTGCTGATTATTTATGGAATATTAATTATCCTTTTCATCCAAAATAAGCAAGCAATCAGAGGTTCAGTAAAATAATATAGCATACCTTCATAGGAAAAAAGTTGCGATCATTTCCGTCGTGACATGTTCAACGTCAGAAGAAGTAAAATTGAAGTGTAGGATACCATTGATAAGCATAGATATAGAAAAGTAATAAATTCATGGATTTTATCTTGTCTTTGAAGGATTTGATACCCTGACATGCGAGCATATATGAATCATTGCGTTCCTAACAACACAAAGACGATATATGTACAAGGATAAAACAAAACATAATACCTAAGGAAACTTTCTCTATGCATTGATGCCATGGATTGAAACAAATAATTACAGTTCCCAAAATATATAGCTTTTACAAGATTTATTATAAATACATACTCATTTCTGTAAGCTTAAGGATACATAAAGTTATATTTTATATCGCTGTGGCAAGTGTTGTGCTTCTATAAATTGTTGTGGCGCTTTGTCTTGTCGAAATCCCCTGGTATGAGTCAATGCAAAGTTCGTCATTTCGAATGTGGGATTACCTGTGCGTCTACTTAAAGTCTGAAAATGTTCCTAACGGACCTTTACTATATTTCAAATTTCAATGTCAATAACTCCTTTGCTACAGGAATTACAATATAAATTAACTGGAAACAATGTTAAGGAACACCTGTAATTTTCATTGAATGTACGCTTTAATGTGTTCTAAGTATATGTAAAATGCAGAAAATATCTAACAGTGTATTCTTTTGTTCGATAAAAGGCATCTACGTCGGTAGGAGCATTGATGTTGGCAAAACATTAAGGTATTAATCGAGGTTCAGTTTCGCACAAGCATAGCAAATAGTATATTTTAGTAGACAAAATACATCTATTTTTGTACATCTTAAAATGACTATTTAATTTAACCGCTGAGAGAGGTCAAAAGTTTGATATCACAATGTCTTTATCATATAGGTTTTTGTAACTTTCATTTTAAACACCACCGCAGCCAAACGAAAACAACATATAGCAAATTAGGTTACGTATAAAAAAATTCTGTATTGGGTCAACATTGTGTACGAAACACATAATAAAATATATTCATGGAGATAAACCAAAAGCATTAAACAACGTTATTAAAATGTAGATTTCTCTCTGTAGAAAGAAAACTTTCTATAAAACGATAAATGTGACAACACATCAAAAGCCCTTTGTTCTAACTCAGAAGAAAAGGAAATCTGTTGTGTTGAAAAAAAACAACCCTATTTGTTTTATACTGAACAAATGTAGAAATGACTGCAATAGGAAAATATATACGATCGCCCTGATGATTGGAATTCGACGCGGGAAGCACGTTATAGGAATGAGTAATCTTATTGCAAAATATATATCTGCTACTTGGTTTACTTATCGGTAATAGAGCGTAGACAGATGTTAATTTCATTTTCATATTAACGTTCTCTATAAGTTTACTTTTAGAGATAGATCCTTCTCTCCCTCCCTCCCTCCCCCCCCCTCTCTCCCTCCCTCCCTCCCCCCCCTCTCTCTCTCTCTCTCTCTCTCTCTCTCTCTCTCTCTCTCTCTCTCTCTCTCTCTCTCTCTCTCTCAATGTCTATATCTCCTGCTTCTTCTTCTTCTTCAAAAAGACGCTGGATTAATTTTTTCTCATTTATTAACTACATTTCTTTTACACCTTTAGACACAGTCTTATAACTGTCCATCTAATGTGTTGCAATTTCTTAGCACAAAGACATCTATTTTATAACAAAATGCTATATTCACAATCAGACAATAATTCAAATTCCAGTCATTAAGCTTAAAATTAGTTTATTTCAAGAATTCACAAATTAGCCTGAAATAGGCAGAAGATAAGAACATCATTTGATTGTAAACAAAATGTGCTTTAACAAAATAGCAAAAGTAACGGTAAGCTAGGTCAGCGAGTCAATTCTATTATGTTCAGTTTTAATCTTCTTAATTTCCGTTACAATCTTGTTTAAACAGCAGCACCTCATCGGCATTGCTATACAAATTTTTATCATGTTTATTAGCTTTAACTTATATGTTTCAAACTCTTAAAATAATGTGACATATATCAAGTCAATATGTATACATTTTGAATACCAAAATATATATTGCAGAGAACAATCTCATTATTAATAACAAGACATAATGTCAGCATAACATTCATTGAAAATTAACAGCACAAGTCTCTTTGTGTACTTAGCTAGTATGTTTCGTCAACTATACTAAGTGTTAAATTTGAATATTAATAAATCTATTTAATTATATTGGTGAAAGAGGGGCTGTAAAAAGATCAGACAAGGAACCATAATGGACCTGAATATGAGAAGAAAAATGATTTTCATTCTTTATATATATTGATTGATAAGTAATTCTTTATATTTGTGCATTTATGTGATATAATATCACGAAGCATGTTCAATAAACATCGAAACAAATTAAGATGATTGCGCTGTGATTCAGTATTTTTCTTTTCAAAGATAAACTTCCTTTAAATTTTGTGGTTTCGTATTTACTTCGAATGCATACATCTTTGTGCACATTCACATTCTCGCATGCAACAACAATAATCAAGACTATAATGCCTTTCCTTTTATGGCAATTATATCCGTTGCATCCAGATAATTTATCGGAAATGAAAAATTCATCCAAGTTTATTTTATTATTTGCTTGTTAGAAAATATCCGAATAAGGTAATTTTTAGAATGGTAAAAAGGACTTATTTTATTGATAATGTTGTTTTGAACAATTTTAGTGGCAAAAGCAATTCGCAGTTTCATCGCTTCATGTTCTCAAAGCAACTTTTGAATCAAAGTTTCTTTAAACGTATCTACAATGAATGAAGTTTGCTTAATTTAAGTAATGTTTCCTGATACAGATTATCATGTTTATGTTCCTTTATGTTTAGGAGCCATGTTGATGTTTTTAAGTTTTTTTGTTATATTCTCATATTGCTTATAAACTTGTTTATATTGTCTTTCAGTTGATTGTACCAGCCCCTTGTTCAAGTTTAAGAATGCACATACAAGTTCTCTAGCTTAATGTCTTCAGTATCTTCGAAAGTTTTCGTTCCTTCAGCAATGGCACTTTTTGCTGGTTTTTAACTAGGCTTTCTTGACATGAAAAGAAAGCAAGATCTAGAGGATTGGACTTGTCTGTGTGATTTCATCACAAGGAAACTTCAAGGCAATGGATGTATAATGAACGAGGTGAAGTAATTATTTCACATGTATACAAAATTAAATACAATCAAAAAGAAGTGTAATATCATACTCAAGACTTGGTTTGGTCATCTAAACAATTTTAAATTTTTCCACATTTGTTATAAATATCTGATCAATTAAAGTTAGATACATACATAAACAAAGATGTTTCTCCTCAGATGATGTTTGGTTTATATGCTGCACTTTTTATTTAAGTAGGTAAACGACAATTGAAAAATTGTCTCGATATCAATATCATGGATCCTTAACTTTTCATGGGACACAATTTCAGAGATAATTTAAAATTTACGATGATGTGGCTAAATGAATGCTTTTAATTTTTAAAATGTTGAATGAACACTGAAACAAGTCAGAATTGGTCGAATACTGTTGTTACGACCTTATGGTTTTAAAGTAAGTAACAGAAATAAGTAAAACCAGTAAGTTTAATACAATCAACAAATCAATTTATTTATTGAAGTTACAAAGTGAACATTTAAATGAAACTGACGGTATTGTCATTTAAATCACAAATAATCCAAAATGTTCGGTCCCAAGTCCAAAACAATAGAATTATCTGAATGAATTGTAAAATTTAGTGTGCTAATGTACCGATAGCTTTGAATAGGCTGATATACCACCAGTATTGATATATCACAAATGATACAATCCAGACTATCTTTTAATTAATTGGGAAGAATCCACAAAATGTTTAATTCCAAACATCAATGAGCACTTTAATTCCAATGAATAATTTAAATACATGGTTTCTCTCAAATTTTATATGAACACAACTAAAACTGATTCCACAAGACTGTTATTAAGAAAAAAATGAAAAAATTTTGTTTATCAAAATCTGACATAAAACTAAGGACATTCTCTGTAAATAAGGCTAGACCTTGAAATTAAATATCAGTAAAGATCTTATTTAAAAACATTGTGTTACCCTAATTAAATCCATATGTTTAACTTTTTATCGCTTTTTAAACAGTGATTAAAACACATATTTCATTTCTATTGCAATTCTGCAAATGCTTCATAAACTGTTTATGTGTATAGAGATATATAAAATATCTTCCAAACCGCCGTATCTTAGTATAATTGCTAATGCCTGCAACTAAATAGCTTTAAGAATATTAACGGTTGCATCACACCATTTTGTATTCATCTGTGTTTTATACCTCTCATTTAGAAAATATAATATTGTTCTTTTATATTGGCAAATACCAGAAATCTATATACTATTACAATTGTTTCAAAATGAAGATGCAACAACTGCAAACACCTAGGTAAATATGCATAATTCTCAAATAGATTATATTGCCTCGCCGTCTTGTTCTCTCTGTCTCTCTCTGTCTCTCTCTGTCTCTCTCCCTCTCTCAGTTATATGTGCATTAAGTATCGTATTAAATAGGTGAAATCAATGATGTTCCGTTCTGTTCTATTCATCTAATATTCGAGTCTCACTGATACTGAGGTATTTCCCTAATAATGTAAAGAACATTTCTTATTGTAACTAACTATACGTAATAAATTTATATACACTTATACCAGATTGTTCACTTTATTACACATAATTTACTCATGCTGCAATCAAAATATTTTAGATTTGTCAAGTCCAACGATTCTTAGTGTAATCGAAGTTTTTCAACATTCTACAGAATGGTTATATGAGCAATTGAGATTCAAGTAAGTTCATTGATGATCTGTTATTTTGTTATTTGAATAAATCAACAATCCAACCAATATCTAGCTCCCTTACAACAAATAAAGAATAATGATGTTTACCAAAGTACTTTCGTCATTAAAATCTAATCACTTCTATGAGTCAAAAATGTTGGACACGTTCTAATTTCAATAATGTTACTTTGTTATTTAGTCACTTAGAAGTTTTTTCTTCAAACGAATATTCCCAGAAATAAAGTGTTTTCTATATCATTTCGTAATAATACACAAAGTTGCAAATTTCCAATATATTGCAGTAATTCATTATTTTTCTTTTCAAACTATTGATAAAGTGCGTTGGTCACTGTAGATTAGTATGGCAAATAATCACTCTCTTTATGCTTAATTGCTTCGTTAGATCAAGATCATTTACATGATGTATTCAAAATTGATTTTACATTTTTTCAGAATTTTCTTGACGACCCAGTGCCTATGATAAGTAGTCCTTTCATAATTCTTCAATATAATCACGTAATTACTAAGTTTTTAATCAGGATTCATAATATTATTTCTTTCTTCTTAACCTTTCATCTCAAGGTATACACATACCAGCTTATGAATCATCTAGTCTATTTCTCTAAATAATTTGTTTACTAATGCACGATGAAATATATTTGAGACAGGTAATATGTACATGGACTTCCAGGCAAGTACAAGCTTTAAAAATAGATGGTTATGCGTGCCTGATGCAGAATTACTCATTGCATTACAAACAATCACAAATTAGCTTGTTCTTTGTATAACGATTTAGCATGGAATTGAAAGTCACATCCAAACTTCTATGTGAAATTTGATTTGTCTCAGATTTCGCTATTGATTCAACATATATGATTTAGTCAATGCGGAAATCAATCTTATGTCAATAATTCTCTTTAACGTCATTTTCTGTATTGTTATTGTTATTATTATTATTATTATTATTATTATTATTATTATCGTGGACGTCATCATTATCTTAACCGAGGTAACAAAGATTGCAAAGCCATCATATTATAATGGCTATATTTTCTCATGTGAAATGATATTGGGTTTTCATAATCTGTATAGGGAGGCCCCACTATCGAAGAGCTCTCATCAATTTACGTACTCTGTGATATACAATTATATTATGAATTTTCACACAGTTCTTGCTCGCTAAATACCGATTCCAATTTAAATTTTGCTGTCCTTGCAAAATCGGTTTCCATATTTAAGAGAGACGAGAGGTGCAAAAACAAATTTACTACTTCTTTAGTATAGTATTTTACTATATTTCAAGTTTCTCTCTAAACCAAGACAGAACTACATTCTTCGTTACGATCTCCACTTACTACAGAAAATCATCTTTAGTGCAAAAGATTCTTTCATTGAGAAACCCAGTCCATTCGTTATTGATTCCATGATATCAGCCTCAATATGTATATG
>JAECUM010045024.1:0-17531 GCA_016617855.1 Megalonaias nervosa
CAAGATCTTGACTCACTTTTATTGGCCAAAAATCAAAAGTGATGTTTGTAAATATACTGCAGATCTTGTCATACTTGTCAAATGCTAGGAAAACCCAATCAGAAGATACCTAAGGCTCATCTGCAACCTATTCCTGCATTTCACGAACCAGCAGAATTATGGTAGATTGTGTTGGTCCCTTACCTAAGACCAAGTCAGTCAACCAATACTTGTTGACCATTATGTGTGCGTCAACAAGATTCCCAGAGGGAATTCCTTTGAGGTATATTAAAACTAAAACTATAGTAAAAGCTTTGATAAAGTTTTTTTTACTCAATTTGGCCTTCTCAAATCTGTCCAATCGGATCAAGGATCAAATTTTATGTCTGGAATTTTCCAGCAAGCCATGCACGAATTAGCCATTCAACAATTTAAATCTTCTGCTTAACATTCTGAGAGCCAAGGTGCTTTAGAAAGATTTCATCAGACCTTGAAGAATATGATTCGGTCATATTGCTTTGATACGAGTAAAGATTGGGATGAAGGCATTCAGTTACTTTTGTTTGCTGTTAGGGAGTCCGTTCAAGAATCTTTAGGATTCAGTCCCTTTGAACTAGTTTTCGGATATATTGTGGGTGGACCATTGGAGTTGTTGAAAGAGAAACTTCTTTCTAATAAAGATACTGAGCTCAATCTTCTTGATTATGTTTCTGATTTTAAGTATAAGTTGTCAAAGGCTTGTGAGGTTGCAAGAGCAAATCTGCACTCTACTCAGTCCAGAATGAAATCAAGATATGATAAAAACTCAAGGGATAGGAGTTTTCAACCTGGTGATAGAGTTCTAGCTCTCTTGCCCATTCCACAAAATCCCCTTCAGGCCAAGTAGTATGGTCCATACACGGTTGAAAAGAAAGTAAATGATTTAAATTACATCATAAGTACTTCTGGTAGGTGAAAACAAAAACAACTTTGCCACATTAACATGTTAAAGGAGTATATTGAAAGAGATAGACAAGTAAATCATGTAATTAATTTAGTTGTACCTGTCCCACAAACTGAGGATTTAAGTGAAGAAATTCAGTCGGACTCTGTTGATCTTGGAGCAACAAATCTTCGGAATTCGGAAATTATGAAAAATCTGGACCAGAAACTTTTACATTTGCAACAACAAGAAAGGAATGAACTTAAACAGTTATTATTCGAATATGAGCACTTGTTTCCAGATATTCCTACGAGGACAAACAATTTTTCATGACGTTGAAATTGTAGATTCAAAACCTGTGAAACAACAACCATACAGGATGAACCCTCTCAAACAGGAATACTTGAAAAAGGAAATTCAGTATTTGCTGGAGAACGATTTCATAGAGCCCAGTAAAAGTGACTGGAGTTCACCATGTATACTTGTTCCGAAACCAGATAGAACTTTCCGTATGTGCACTAATTACAGGAAGGTGAACAGTGTGACAAAAACAGATTCATTTCCATTACCAAGTACGTCTCCAAATTTGACCTTCTGAAAGGATTTTGGCAAATTCCACTTACGGAAAGGGCAAAGGAAATTTCGGCATTTGTGACTCCAGATGGACTCTATCAATATAAAGTAATGCCGTTCGGGATGAAGGATTCCCCAAGTACTTTTCAACGCTTGATGAATATAATTACCTCTGGTCTATATAATTGTGATGCTTATATCGATGATGTCATCATCTACAACGACACCTGGAAAGAACATATAGCCACGATTCGGAAATTCTTTGACAATCAATTTATCTAAAAGTGAGTTTTGCTGTGCTTGTGTAACTTTTCTAGGACATATTGTGGGACATGGTCAAGTTAAACCTATAGATCCAAGGTTAAGGCTATCTCTGATTTTCCTGTGCTTGTCAGTAAAAAGCAACTGATGCGATTTTTGGGTATGGCCGGATACTATCGGAAATTTTGTTCCAATTTTTCTAATATTGCTGAACCCCTGACAAACTTGTTGAGTAAGAAAAACAAGTTTCTTTGGACTGAAAAAATGTCAGGAGGCATTTGATAGGTTATAAGCCATACTTAAAAGTGCGCCGGTTCTTACAGCTCCAAATTTCAATCAATCTTTTAAATTATCTGTTGATGCAAGTGATGTTGGGGTTGGAGCAGTATTGACTGAAGAAGATGGAAATGGTATTGATCACCCAGTGTGCTATTTCTCTAAGAAATTAAGTAAGAGCCAAAGGAATTACTCAGCAATCGAGAAGGAATGTTTGGCTTTAATATTGGCATTACAGCATTTTGAAGTTTACGTTAGTTCAGCCCCTTCTCCGGTTGTTGTGTTTAGGGATCACAACCCCCTTACTTTCATCGACAAGATGAAAAATAAAAATCATAGATTATTAAGGTGGAGTTTGTTTTTACAAGAATAGAATCTTGACATCAGGCACGTCAAAGGAAAAGACAATTTGATTGCAGATGCACTTTCCCGTGTATAGAAACATTTATTTCATGTACACTTTGTATAATTCATAGGAGTTTTCTTATGTAATTTTATTTTACTCATGTATAATTTACATATGGTAAAAAGAAAGCTTTATTACATAAATCTTTCTTTTTCTTGATGGGGGAAGTGTTACGTATATGTAATTTAATTACTTGTGTGTTAGTTTTAAATGCTTTTTTATTTTATTTTTGTTTCATTAGATTTTATTGTAATGATTATTTTCACGGGAGTTGATATTTTTGAAAAAATGTCAGTCTGATTAGAACGTAAAAGTATGACTTAAGCACTATTTTTAGCTCACTTTGGTTCATAGATTTTGTAATCATCGAGTGAAAACGATTGGTCATTATCAAGGTCATGTTCTGCTTGCGTGATAGCTCCAATTTGTAAACAACTTTTTTTTTAATTGAATCTTATAGTAAGATTGGTTAAGTTCTTTCTAGCGTACGTGTAAATAGCATATTTTTTTTTATTGCTCTGTTCAATTTAGTGATCACGTGGCCCGTCATGTGAGCCACCGTGTGATCTAAAATCGAGGCTTAAAAGAGCCATTTGCTAGTAGATCTATCCAGTCGTATTTTAAACCTTGAGGGCTCAAAAGGTTTTTATTGTTGTTGCCATTTGAGTTGATTTTCGTATTTAAAATAATTTATTCACCCTGGGAAATATTCTACTTCAACGAAATACTTGGACAAAGATATTCAGTGGAAATTTATTCTGGAACTCTAAATAGAACATTATAAATCAACAAGGATCTGTTGCCATCAGTACAACGACCTCATCTGACGTCATCGCCTTCCATATTGGAACTTCATAGAGATTCGAACCTGGATTCAGTTAGAACTGTTTAGTGACAGGACTTATATTTTTCAATTCAAGGATTAAATTTTGGATTATATTCACAAACCGTAAGTCCTATTTCATATTTTTACATTGTTTTCTAGGGAAATAAATTATTTTGTTAAAATTTACAAAGCTTGTTGAAATCACTTTTTTCTTTTGTTACATTGGTACAAGCCTACACGTAACAAGAGAAAATTGTGTTGCTCGTCCTTGGGATATATGAATTTGGCTAAAATATTTCAGAAAATTGTTTTTTGAAATTTCAATTCCCCTAGTTTTTAAATCCCAAGTACTATTTTACATTTTGTTGAAATCTTTAGTGAAAACAACAGGCTTTCTTTCACAATGTCAATAAAAGTGGAGACTTTTCTTTCTAATCCTACTCGGGAGTAGTTGGATAGTTTGAAAAAAGATGAGTTGCTTGAACTTGCCAGAAAATACGATCTTTCTGAGGCAAAATCTTCCTTAACGAAGCAAGAAATTAAAAACATTTTGATTCAGTGTTTGGTAGAGAAGAATGTTTTCGATAAAAGTGTTTTGGCTTTGGTCAGTAAGTCTGGATCAGACTCTGACATAAACGAAAAGGAATTAAAAATGAAATACAAAATGGAATTGGAGTTAAGGAAGCTCGAGCTTCAGAAAGAGGAAAGAGGGAAATAATTGCAGTTGCAATTAGAAGAGAAGCAATTGCAGTTGCAATTTGAGAGAGAGAGAGAGAGAGAGAGAGAGAGAGAGAGAGAGAGAGAGAGAGAGAGAGAGAGAGATAAACATTTACAATATGAAGAGAAGGAGAAAGAGAGACAGGAAAGAGAGAAAGATAAACAATTACAATCTGAAGAGAGGAAGAAAGATAAGCAAATAGAGTTACAGAAAAAAATGCAGTTGGAGTTACAAAAAGAACAAATGCAATTAGAAGAGAGAGAGAGAGAGAGAGAGAGAGAGAGAGAGAGAGAGAGAGAGAGAGAGAGAGATGCAAATACAAAAAGAGAAGGATGAAAAGGAATTTCAAATTAAAATGAAGGAAATGGAGCTGGCAAGTGAAAAACACGATCTCACTTCACATACAAATTCAAGTTTGACATTACAAAAATATTTGGCTAGTTCACCCTTTTAGCGAAAAGGAAGTATTTTCTTTATTTTGAAAAAGTTGCTGAAAATTTGAAATGGCCAAGGGAGCATTGGACTCAATTATTACAGTGAGTACTTTTTGGTAAAGCTCGAAAAATCTACGCATCTCTGTCAGTACAGCAAAGTTCTGACTATGATTTGGTTAAGGAGTGCATCTTAAAGGCTTATGCGTTCGTCCCTGAGGCTTATCGGCAAAAATTCAGAAACTATAAAAAGGAAGCTGGACAGACTTATGTCGAATTTGCAAGAGAAAAAGAGCAGTTATTTAAGAGATGGTGCTTAGCCGAGAAACTTGAAAATGATTATGAAAGTCTCGAACAACTTTTATTACTTGAAGAGTTCAAGAACTGTATTCCTAATGACATTAAAACTCATCTTGAAGAGCATGAGATCGAAACATTGGAAAATGCTGCTCTTGCTGCTGACAAGTATTCTTTAACTCATAAAGTTCCTGTTGTTAGCAAGTCTTTCACTCAGCAATCTATTGGTAGAAAGGTATTTCAGCCTAATACGACTCCTTCTAAAACTCAGTCTGGTACAACTTTTATAAATCAAACTTCTGATAAACTTTATTCAAAATCCTTGCCTATTCCTACGTGTACCTATTGCAAGAAAAAAGGACACATCATTTCTGATTGCTTCAAATTGAAATATAGGCATCAGAATCAAGACAGACCTATCCCAAATGCTCTTATTTCTAAGAGGTCAAGGTCACGGTCATCTATTGAAAGCAATACATTTGTTGGGTCTAATAAACCCCAGTCTGATTTTATTATGGAGAATTATGAACCATTCATGTCGAAGGGTTCTATATCACTTTTGGGTGATTTGGCCAATCCTATCCCTATTAAACTTTTAAGGGATACATGAGCTTCTCAGAGTCTTTTGTTATCAGGTACTTTGCCTTTTTCTGAGAAGTCCTGTTCTAATGAGAGTAGAGTGCGGCTTTGTTAATGTTCCTCTCCATTCTGTAAATTTGTCATCAGACTTAGTTTCAGGACCTGTGACAGTCGGAATGGTGTTTCTTTACCTGTTGAGGGCATTCATTTGTTACTAGGCAACGACCTACCTGGAAATAAGGTTGTGGTTAATCCACTTGTAACTGACAAGCCTTGTTTGGATCAAAAAGTTGATCCTGTTGAAAAAGAATTCACTGATTTATACCCAGCTTGTGCAGTTACTAGAGCTATGGCAAAGAAAGCTCTTGAGAATGATTTTGATAAGGAAAATATTCCTTTAGCTGACACATGTATTTATTCAGGCTTCTGATGAGGTCACTTTCACTCCTTGTTTGGATCAATTAAAGGGTATTGATCAAAGTGATCCTCTTTTAAATACTCATTCTCTTTTATCTAATCAGGGTGACAAACGAAAATCACTTGTCGTCGAACTGGAAAAAGATCCTGAGATCTCCTGTTTGTTTCAGAGGGCCATTAGTGAAACTGAAGTACCTGTCTGTTATTTCATTAAGAATGGAATTCTTATGAGAAAATGGAGACCTCCCGAGGTACCTGCTGGTGACGAATGGTCAGTGAACTATCAAATTGTAGTTCCAAAATCTTACAGACAGGAAATACTTAGTCTGGCCCATGAAACTCCTCTGGCTGGCCATTTAGAGATTAATAAGACTTATCACAAGATCTTGACTCACTTTTATTGGCCAAAAATCAAAAGTGATGTTTGCAAATATACTGCAGATCTTGTCATACTTGTCAAATGCTAGGAAAACCCAATCAGAAGATACCTAAGGCTCATCTGCAACCTATTCCTGCATTTCACGAACCAGCAGAATTATGGTAGATTGTGTTGGTCCCTTACCTAAGACCAAGTCAGTCAACCAATACTTGTTGACCATTATGTGTGCGTCAACAAGATTCTCAGAGGCAATTCCTTTGAGGAATATTAAAACTTAAACTATAGTAAAAGCTTTGATAAAGTTTTTTACTCAATTTGGCCTTCTCAAATCTGTCCAATCGGATCAAGGATCAAATTTTATGTCTGGAATTTTCCAGCTGTTAGGCTTGAATTTGGCATCCAGCAGTTCAAGTCAAAAGTGAAATTATGGTTTCACAGAACTTTACTTGAGAGAAGTTTTGAGTCTTGTAATAGAGTTAATTCTCTCTTGCTCATTCTTCAAAATTGTCTTCAAATTAGATTTTACGGCCCTTACAAAGTAAAGAAGAAAATAACTAGTTAAATTATAATAACAGTACTCTGATCTAAATAAATTAATGGAGTACCAATATATTGAAAGAGATAGCCAGGTAAATCATGCAATTAATTTAGTTGAGATAGCCAGGTAAATCATGCAATTAATTTAGTTGTACCTGTCCCACTCACTGAAGATTTAAGTGAAGGAATTCAATCGGACGCTATTGATTTTGGAGCGACAAATCTCCGGAATTTGGAAATTATGAAAAATCTGGACCAGAAACTTTTATATTTGCAATAACAGGAAAGGAATGAACTTAAACAGTTATTATTTGAATATGAGCACTTATTTCCAGATGTTCCAACGAGGACAAACAACATTTTTCATGACGTTGAAATTGTGAATTCTAAGCCTGTGAAACAACAACTATACAGGATGAACCCTCTCAAACAGGAATACTTGAAAAAAGAAATTCAGTATTTGCTGGAGAATGATTTCATAGAGCCCAGTAAAAGTGACTGGAGTTCACCATGTATACTTGTTCCGAAACCAGATAAAATTTTCCGTATGTGCACTGATTATAGGAAGGTGAACATTGTGACTAAACAGATTCATTTCCATTACCAAGAATCGATGACTGCATTGATAAAATTGGAAATGCCAAGTATGTCACCAAATTTGACCTTCTGAAAGGATTTTGGCAAATTCCACTTACGGAAAGAGCAAAAGAAATTTCGGCATTTGTGACTCCAGATAGACTCTATCAATATAAAGTGAAGCCGTTTGGGATGAAGGGTTCGCCAAGTACCTTTCAACGTTTGATGAATATGATTACCTCTAGTCTAGATAATTGTGATGCTTACATCGATGATGTCATCATCTACAATGAGACCTGGAAAGAACATCTAGCAACAATTCAGAAATTCTTTGACAGACTCACTGATGCACGTTTGACAATCATTTTATCTAAGAGTGAGTTCTGCCATGATTGTGTAACATTTCTAGGACATATTGTGGGACATGGACAAGTTAAAAATGTCAGGAGGCTTTTGACAAGTTAAAGGCCATACTTAAAAGTGCATCAGTTCTTACAGCTGCAAATTTCAATCTTTTAAACTATCTGTTGATGCAAGTGATGTTGGGGTTGGAGTAGTATTAATTCAAGAAGATAGAAATGGTGTTGACCATCCAGTGTGCTATTTCTCCAAGAAATTAAATAAGCACCAAAAAAATTATTCAACGCTCGAGAAGGAATGTTTGGCTTTAATATTGGCATTATAACATTTTAAAGTTTACCTTAGTTCAGCTCCTTCTCTGATTGTTGTGTATAGTGATCACAACCCCTTACTTTCATCGACAAGATGAAAAACAAAAACCAAAGATTATTAAGCTGGCATTTGTTGTTACAGGAATATAATCTTGACATCAGGCACATTAAGGGAAAAGACAATTTAATTGCAGATGCACTTTCCCGTGTATAGAAATATTATTTCATGTACACTTTGTATAATTCATAAGAGTTCTTCTTATGTTTTTTTTACCTCGTGTGTAATTAACATATGGTTAAAAGAAAGCTTTATTACATAAATCTTTCTTTTTCTTTATGGGGGGAAGTGTTACATATATGTAATTCAATTACTTGTGTGTTAAATTTCTTTTTATTTTATTTTTGTTTCATTACAAGTTATTGTAATGGTAATTTTTTATTCACTGGATTTGACATTTTTCCCGGAAAATTTAGTTTTCTGTTTTAGCCTGATTGAAATGCAGTAGTGTTGCTACACTGTATTTTTAGCTGACCTAGTTCCTGACCTTGATTCAAAATTGGTAAACACAAATTGAAAATCATTGGTCATAATCAAGATCATATTTGGCCTGCGTGTTGGTTTGAGTAAACAACGTTTTTTCAAAAAATTCGTTTCCAGTGTAGGAATCATTGATTTTTAGCTAAGGCTATACTAGAGTACGTGATAATTGACTTGTATGTTTTTTTTTTTTTAATGCCACTCGGACTAAGTGATCACCTGACCCATCATGCAGGTCTGAAATTGCATTTTTAGTTGGGTTTAATACTCATATCTCAGTGTTTTTAGTCAGTTGTAAATCACAACCTTGGGGCTCAAAGGTATTCCTGTTGTTGCCATTTGAATCGAGTTTTTATTTAAAATAATTTATTTTCACTGGAAACTTTATGTGTGTTCACCGAAATTCTTGGACAAAGACATTTATTGGGAATTATTCGGAATTCTAAAGCCGGAATATTATTCTTGATTCATAAAATTCAACAAGGAACTGTTGACACAACAGTACAAAACAGGATGTAGAAGACATCATCGCCTTCCATCTTGGAACTTTATCGAGATTCAAACTTTGATTCAATTAGAACTTTTTAGTGATAGGACTTATATTTTTAAATTCTAGGATTAATTTTTGGATTAGATTCACAAACTGTAAGTCCTTTTTCATATTTTTGCCTTGTTTTCAAAGGAAATAAATTATTTTGTTAAATTTACAAAGCTTGTTGGTTTCACTCTTTTCTTTGTTACTTTGTACGAGCCTAGTCATGTAACATTAAATACTTATAAAATGACTCAATCTTTACCTCTGTATGGCCATAGTACCACTTTTCATAACTTCTGAGATAGCCACCCACTATCGTTTGTTTTCTTTTTTCCATATTCACCTTTAATTTGCACTTAGGCAATATGTATGCAACCTACTGAGCATATTTTGCAACTGGTGAGCAGTGTCAGCAAAGACAATTAAATCGTATGCATACAGCAGTGAAAAATAGTTCTAAGGTTTCTACAGACACTTTCCTGTTTGCTTCAGCTAAAAAGGGTTTCAAATCTTTCAAAAACAAAGAAAAGAGTAAAGGCGATAAAACACAACCTTGGCGCATGCCCAAAGGGCAATAAAACACGTCGGTAATAAGACTGGACTTAGCACACGCTTTTACGTCAGTGTAAATTGCCTTAATGATTCTTAACATTTTTCCGCAATTATTTTCACTAACTAGCTTTTGGTACAGTAAACATCTCTCTATCCTACCAAAAGCTTATTCATAGTCATTAAATACTACATAGAATCTACCCCTATGTTTTCTTACATATTTGCAAATTAATGTATATAATATAAATATATTATCTGCTGTGAAATACCCCACTCTAAATCCTGCTTGCTCTTCACCCAGTAATTCGTTTTCCTCCACCCATTCATTTATTCTATTATTTAAAATCCATGTGAACACTTTGCTTAATACAGGTAGTAGACTAATGCCTCTGTAATTGGAGGGTTAATTTGCATCCCCTTTCTTCAAAATTGGTATGATGATAGTTGTTGACCAATATTCTGGATAATATCCAACATCGAACAGTTTATTAAATAATATTGTTAATATTGGTGCAATTATGTTGCTCGTACATATAAATGAGTCGCTGGATAAAGCTATTCCCCCAGGTTTTTTTATGTTTTAATTTATTCAATGCTAGGCGTACCTCTTCTTTAGTGATTGTTCTGTCTAAAGTCTCATGAATTACTTGAATGTTTTCTGTTTCCTGTATCTGGTCAACAGAACTGGAAAATTTAAATAATTCCGAAAAATATCTATACCAAGTTACAGACATGATACTGGTTTGCATACCAGTATTTGGGTTCTGTACAATGCGCCAGAAAAGTTGTGTATCTTTAGAGTATAATGCAGATAAAAGGCTATTTTTTTAAAAAAATTTTTTTTGTTTTAATTCATGCTTCTTTTGCTTACTTCTTATAAGAGATTTATACATATTTCTATAAAAATTTTAATGTTCAAGTGATTCACTTGTGCATTTTAATTTAAAATGTGTTAGATATCTTAAGGCTTTGCTTTTGGAGTTTTGTGCACTCTGTATCAAACCAAGGTTGGCATTTAACAATTCTTCTTGGAGATGTCACAGCTAGAATTTGCTTTCAACTGATTGTTTTCATTGTGCTTGCTGCATCATGGTAAATATCAGTAATTGTTTTGATGCATTCATTAAGTTTGTTATTGTTTATATCATTTAAAATCTTATCCATATTTTGAGATAATAGATCTTTACAATTCTGGATAAAAGATAGACTTTCTTCTTTGTTCCATATGTATATATTTATTTCGTTACCCCCAGAGACACTTATAGCCTTTTGCTCTAGTTTACCCATGTAGACAAGTGAAAATACAATGGGCATGTGTACTGATTCCAATCTATCATCTATGGTATATTTTTTAAAACACATACGTCGGCTAAGACATAATCTATTGTTGAGGCTGAATTGCCATGCATGCATGTAAATTTCCCTATCCCTTTATCTGATCCACATCTACCATTGGTGATTCTCATTCCAGTCATTTGGCATAGTTGTAAAAGTTTTTTTCCATATTGATTTATCTCCCTTACGCCTTGTTAGCCGATCATACATTACTTCGTGTTCTATATAATTAAAGTCTTGAAGTAGGTCAATAATACAATCATATTTGATAAAATCTGGCTCCGTTCTTGTATAGGCATTAAAATCACCTGCAATTATTATTTTATAGTCAGCATATTTCATTTTTAGGTGAGCCAACTCATTTTTTACCACTGCATAAATATTTTCTTCTGAATAAACAGAGGAGTATTCAGGTGACAAATAGACAAAACCAAAAATTAAATTCCACTTCAGTATTGCTAGCCTTAGATGAAACAACTAATCAAATAGTATTTTTTGAGGCACTATTTTGTCTAGATACATGTATATTCAAATGCTTGAAGTGGGGTTCACGAACAAAAACCGAGATCCCCCTGAATTTCTTTTAGCTGATTTTGATTCAATGCTTACGCTATAAAAGTTTTTGTAACCATTAATATTAAACTGATCCATAGTTTCTGCCCATGTTTCAACAAAGCCCTGTATATAAAAGAAAACCCCCAAAAAACCAACAAAACAACAAAATCTGACCTCGGTCAGTTTCTCACTTAAACCAGATATATTCATACCAAAAAACATAGCACAGAAGTAAAACCGTTCTCCTCATACACATTTTGTAGGCCTTGGCCAGTCTATTATTAGCTTGTCGTACGTGTAACCGTCTATTATTAGCTTGTCATATTTGCAGAAAACTTTTTTCCCTTTTCTCACTCTGAATGGAAAATCTTCAGCTACACGTACATTAACTGGTCTGCCAGTTGCTGCTGTGTCTTCCTTCTTAGTCGTGGTCCTCGTGGCTTCTTCTTTTCTTGTTTCTCTATAGCGTCTCAACACTTTCTATTTGTCTTTGTAATTTGAAAATTTGACAATCACGGGTATTGGGTTTTCTTTTGATCTCAGCCGATGGGCTCTTTCAACATCTATCCTCTCTGAATCTAAACCAAATACATCCGTCATATACACTTTAATCGATATTTCTGTATCCTCCCACTTCTCTTTGTGGATTTCAGGCACATCATAAAACAGCAGATTCTCTTGACGGGAATACACCTATTGCTACTCAAGCTTTTGTTCGTTTGCCTGAAATCGCGTTTCCAATTCGACAACTTTCTCTGTCAGGTTCTCAATCTTCTTGCATAGGACCATATTCTGATTAGTCAGCATTTCATTTTTATTTTTCAGCTCATCTATGGAACATTCAATAGATACAAATCTTTCATTAAGTTTCCTTACTTCATTTCTTATCTTTAGCATTAAATTTCGCAAGCTTGAATCAATTGTTTCTGTAGACTGTATAAAGGTATCTTCCCTTTTCCTTTCCGTCTTTCTATTTGCTGAGGCCCGGGTGTTCTACTGCATTAGTATAGAAATACTAGCCTGAAATGGACTTTTTAGATTGAGTTCAGGGTTGCCCATCCACGTAAATAATGTATTTTGCGAGTTTGCCACCCGTTCCTCAGTAAGATGATGTGGTCTGGTATTATTAAGAGGGCTATGTGTTGTTTGTGACCACTGTGGATGTGTTCTGCCACCTTTACTAGTTTTTGACAAAATTTAACAAACAGTATACTTCAGTTACCTGTACCCGAAACCGCTTCTGCACGGACTTGTACATGTACCTGACCTTTTTTCACACTTTCATTCTAAATAGAGTCACTTTTTCAAACATTCGTCATATTGTCTATGCATATTTAATATGATAACGTTGTTATTATTACACCTACTAAAACTCACCAATGTGTTATCTGTAAAAATATCATAAAATTTGGGAATCCTTGTGAGCACAATTATCGTGACTGTCACCTTGGATGTACCGGAAGTCCAATCCAGTAATAATAATAACAAAAATAAATTAAATAATAATATGAATTTGATATTTTTCTTAGGAAGCAAATTGTTGTTTCTTTGACATGATGCTATTCAGGTAAGCAAATATGCAAGAGGTAAGACAGGAAGATTGTATGGGTGTTAGGAAATGGTCCCATGTCATTTTGTCAGGGCTATTACAAAATCCTTTAGTATTCAGTATTTACATTGATTATTTGCTCGTCATTTTAAAGAAAAAAAATCCATATTATTATTGCTACCCATCATTTATATTGGTATACATGAAGAAAAAAATCCATATAACTTTATCCATATTATTGCTTGTTATAAATAATAGTCCACTTTTACAAATCATGAAAGAATACTATAAAATAC
Organism: Megalonaias nervosa; assembly: GCA_016617855.1. Lineage (NCBI taxonomy): Eukaryota > Metazoa > Mollusca > Bivalvia > Unionida > Unionidae > Megalonaias > Megalonaias nervosa. The sequence continues at coordinate 13,209 of JAECUM010045024.1, forward strand.
TGTAGAATAACATGCAATACTAATTCTATTGAAATTAAACCATCCTCCATCAAATCTAGGACAGTTGGTGAAAGAATGGGGGGAGGATCTGATCAAGATTGTTCTGCAACCATTCTTCTCACTCAATACCATTTGGTAGAATTAAACTAAATGTGGCATTGTGCCTTAATACTAATCTTTCATGGGATGTTTTCCTCATAGGAACATAATGTTGTCAGCAAACTTGTTAATGAATGTCTGTAGAAGATGTTTCAGCCTTTTAACACTGCAGACATCATTTATAAAGGTATATATGAAAAAAAAATCCATGTAGTTTTATACAGGCATGTATGAAAAAAAATCCATGTACGGTAGCTTACTGCTTATATATTATTTACAAATCATGAACAATACTATCAAATATTGAAGAATAACATGCAAAACTAATTCTCCTGAAATCCTTAGTTAGGTCTAGGACAGTTGCTGGAAGAATGCGGGTAGGGTGTAATTTGTCAAAATCTGATCAAGGTTTATCTCCATTCAACTGCAACCATTCTTCTCACTCAACACCATTTGGTAGAATCATACCAAATGTGGCATTGTTCCTTAATAATCTTGCATGGGATTTTTTCCTCATAGGATGCCAAACCTTGTCAAAAAACTTATTAATGGACCGCTTTGGAGGCCTAGTGGTTAGAGCGACCACCTCAGATGCAGGAGGTCGCTAGTTCGAAGCCCGCCCGAGTCATACCAAAGACTTATTTTAAAAAATGGTACTAACAGCTGCCTTGCTTGGTGCTCAGCACTAAGAGGTTAGTGTTAGGACTGGTCAGCCTGGTGTCAGGGTAATGTGACTGGGTGGGACATCATGCTACATGTCTGCGTCATGATGCCCCAATGCTAGACATCACTATAAACTGCGTTAAAAATTCAAATCACACACACACATGCACAAACTTGTTAATGAATGTATGTAGAAGATGTTTCAGTCTCTTAACACTGTAGACATCAGGCAGAGTACTTTTTAAGGTACTCTGGTATGACTTTAGGTATTTTTATGCTTTTAAAGTAAGAGTCCAAGTTCACGTACCTCTACTTGGTCAGTTTTACAATTTTTCAGGTAGTCACCAATTTCAGCCCCATGAAAACTATTTGGTTCACCTTAAAAGGTCCGTTCAATGCAATTTTCTGTTTCTCACATTGTTCTTCTCTAGCTTTACCTCATTATCTTACCTCTTTATGTTCCAGTGTTTTATTTAATTTTTCCTCTTTCTCAAAATTATGTTTCTTTTCAAACGATAATTTATTGATTTAATTGCTAGAGTATTATTTCAGCACTGCATCTTCCTTCAGAAATTAAGACCCATGTGTCAGTAATTCAGTATCAGAATGTGTTGAACTTGTAATCATCAGTTACTTTGCACTTGTGGTCATCAGTTATTTTGCGCATGTGATTACCTGTTACTTTGCACGTTGACACAGGCTACAAATACATAAACTATGAATAGTAATTACCAAATCTTTTAATTAAAATGAATAGCCATTTATAAATTTTGATTACCTTTGGTGACTTTGCATCAGCATAGCTTCTTGCTTTCCTAATCAGGAGACTGGGTTCTTTTAAAAAGAACTCACAAATGTAGTATTTTTGACACTATATTTGAATAATAGTCAGTAGCCCTAACAAAACCCGTCTTTCTGGGGATTAAACAGAAAAATATCACTGATGTTTCACTACTTCCCAGATTCCATTATTATTTTCAGCATGAATTATTTTAACAAACCACATACATTTCTCCCTCGATAACTCGCGCACAAAGGGGTCCAAAAACACAGACCACACTATAAGCGAGGCCGCGAGACCTCAGAAAAATAAGTTGTGCAATCTCCGCTGACAAAACTGCTGGAGCGCGGGAGAGAAACTGGGCTGTTTAATGGCTGAATACTCGTTTTATAATCGCTTTGAGAATATTTGTCAATCAAGCGCTCTTTTGAACAAAGCTGTTCATTACTCTGTGCAAATTACGTTTATTTTCAAGACGACGAACAACTAAAAGATCGTTAATATTATTCCAAATGGTTTCAAGAAACTTCACGTGTACATGAAAACATTTGTGTATTACGTCACTGAAATTTGTTGCTGTTGATTAGTCGGGTTCCCTGCTCTTTATGGTAGAGCCGAGTTTGAAGCAGAGTCTTCAAAGCAGGAAAGCAGATTAACCGTTGGTACAAGATTTTTCTTTTTTAAAAAAAAGCTAGCAACATTTATTTCATGTAACAGTCAACTACGTCAAACTAAATCTTTGTATCTTTCAGTTAATAAAATATTGATGCCGTGATTTCTTTGCAAGTAATAATGAAACTTCTTCTCATCCTTGAGGATATCTCTTAATACCAGTTCAGGATTTTTCTGAAATTCGCTTCTCCACAATGATCCGTATCTTTCAAACAGAGCTCTTTATTTGACAAAGTAATCATTTCGCTTGGTTGCCTTGCTATATTTGAACACATTTATGACTGAGTAGCTTAATTTAAGGTGGTCTAATTATATTAAGTGCACAATAATATTTATAACAGTGTTCAGTTGATCACTTCACCTGGAATATGACCGGGGCCGCTAGATCTTACGCATATAGAACTTACATGCCTTTGAACATTTCTTTTATTCCATATCCTTTATTTGATACAAAAGAGGCAATTAACGTGACAATAGAAACGAGGCCAGCTTTTGATTCAATGCAACAATACAACAAACACTTCCGCAAGTCAGCTATCTGTTGGCTCTTATTTAGGTTAAGAGAGAAACGCTCATGGACGTGGCTGTATATTGACGCATTTTACGTTTGAATACAAGAGTGTACATTGCATTTATGATCATTACACTTTAACCTAACTAAACGTTTGAACTAAATTACAAATTTCACTTTATTGTTTTCTTTTAAAAAAAAACTTAACTGGGTTTTTATTTATTAAAGTACTGCTTTCACTAGAAGTAAGTGACATTTTCATAGATCGAAATTTCGTTGAATACCGTTATTTATGATATAATTTACGGTATACTAAGAATGTCGTTGGAAAAGAAAACAAAAAAACAAAAATTATGACTTCTTATTTATTAAATGCTGACAATTTCATAATGTTGATTAAAATTTCCAGCCCCTATTTACCGTTTGCAACGATAAAACCAGCGATATTTCAAACTTTCAGTTACCTATTGTGATCGCCATTTTTCAAATGTTCAACAAATAGGGTTCTTTTTTCAATTTCTAGCTTTTACAAATAATGGGCTCTACGCCAGACCCCGCGTTATAAGCGACTTATGATGGCGCGAGTTATTGAGGGACTCGCGTGTGTGTGTGTGTGTGTGTGTGTGTGTGTGTGTGTGTATAGATATATATATATATATATATATATATATATATATATATATATATAGTTACCTGTAGGCTCGTACAAATGTAACAAAAGAAAAAAGTGATTTCAACAAGCTTTGTAAATTTTAACAAAATAATTTATTTCCCTAGAAAACAAACTAAAAATATGAAATAGGACTTACGGCTTGTGAATATAATCCAAAATTTAATCCTAGAATTGAAAAATATAAGTCCTGTCACTAAACAGTTCTAACTGAATCCAGGTTCGAATCTCTATGAAGTTCCAATATGGAAGGCGATGACGTCAGATGAGGTCGTTGTACTGATGGCAACAGATCCTTGTTGATTTATAATGTTCTATTTAGAGTTCCAGAATAAATTTCCACTGAATATCTTTGTCCAAGTATTTCGTTGAAGTAGAATATTTCCCAGGGTGAATAAATTATTTTAAATACGAAAATCAACTCAAATGGCAACAACAATAAAAACCTTTTGAGCCCTCAAGGTTTAAAATACGACTGGATAGATCTACTAGCAAATGGCTCTTTTAAGCCTCGATTTTAGATCACACGGTGGCTCACATGACGGGCCATGTGATTACTAAATTGAACAGCGCAATAAAAAAAAATATGCTATTTACACGTACGCTAGAAAGAACTTAACCAATCTTACTATAAGATTCAATTAAAAAAAAAGTTGTTTACAAATTGGAGCTATCACGCAAGCAGAACATGACCTTGATAATGACCAATCGTTTTCACTCGATGATTACAAAATCTATGAACCAAAGTGAGCTAAAAATAGTGCTTAAGTCATACTTTTACGTTCTAATCAGACTGACATTTTTTCAAAAATATCAACTCCCGTGAAAATAATCATTACAATAAAATGTAATCAAACAAAAATAAAATAAAAAAAGCATTTCAAACTAACACACAAGTAATTTAATTACATATTCGTAACACTCCCC
>JAECUM010045030.1:0-31451 GCA_016617855.1 Megalonaias nervosa
CCTTGATGGAGAAATATCTGACTATAATTTGCCACAAATTCGAAGGTAAAAACTCTCTGTAGAGTATAAATTTTCCCAGATACTAGTCTATTATGAACTTAATCTAGTCCATGGGCTATTGACATATTTGGCACACTTTTGCCAGAACAAAACTTGTTTGCATACAGACGATTATACCATGTAATGATAAACTTTTAATAAGATGCTGAACTTTCTAAATACACATTCAATTTGTAAGTGGAAAAGCTTTCAGGCTAACATCTGCATGGAGTATTTATTATTATGGAAACATTTCATGTTGAACGATTCGGGTATCTGAGTTACAGTATGTTTCCAACAGCAATAGATGTACTGGGGGGGGGTCTTTTTCGTTCTTGTGTTCTTGAAGAATGAAAAGAAAAAAATAAATAAAAGTAGTTTTGATTATACTTATGCTAACACATTTTGGCCTAGCGCCATCAAATTACAGAATAAATGTGCTAACACCTTTAAGCCTATTGCTATAAATTTACACACTTTTTAGTCCATCACCATCTGATTTGATGCTAAACATTTACATACTAGTTATGCTAACACCCTGTGGTCTAGTGCAAAACATTTACATACCATCCATGCTAGTGCTAAACATTTACATTTACATTGTACCCATGCTAACACCCTATAGTCTAGTGCAAAACATTTACATACTACTTATGCTAACACCCTGTGGTCTAGTGCTCAACATTTACATACTATTTATGCTAACACCCTGTGGTCTAGTGCTAAGCATTTACCTACTATTTATGCTAACACCCTGTGGTCTAGTGCTAAACATTTACATTGTACCCATGCTAACACCCTATAGTCTAGTGCTTTACATTTACATTGTACCCATGCTAACACCCTATGGTCTAGAGCTTTACATTTACATACTACTTATGCTAACACCCTATGGTCGAGTGCTAAACATTTACATACCACCCATGCCAACACCATATGGTCTATTGGTATAAATCTACATACTACTTGTGCTACATTTTGTTTTCATCTTAACATAAAATACATTGAATGCATTAGGCATGAATAAGTGCTTCTATTCAACTTGCTTAAATGTGTACAACGTTTCAAATACCTTGAAACTGTATAGATATCTGCTCTTGAAATAAAATACGATTACATACGGACACAGTGGCGTTACTAGGGTTGGTGTCACCCAGTGCGGTAACTCATGGTGTTACCCCCATGGACTCCCTTCCTGCACAAAAATTGAAAACTTTTATAAACAGTCATGTGCGGTAACTCATGGTTTCACCCCATGGACCTCCTTCCTGCACTAAAATTCAAAAATTTTATATACAGTCATTTTGGTGTCACCCCCTCTGATGGTGTCACCCGGTGAGGTAAGCACCCCCCGCACCCCCCTTGTGACGCCACTGTACGGACATGGTCATAGGTATATCCCTTTGTATTACCCACTTTGGGGATACATTTTACAAAAGTTTAAATGGCTGTACTGTTCGATGGTCGTCAGCACTTTTTAGAACATTGCTGTCAAGTGGGTCCCGTATTATCAATTCACCAGACTGGTTTTTATTTTTTACTATTGCTATTGAACCCCACCCACCAGAAAACCGGATAAGATCAATAAATAAAATCCAGACTTACGCACCTTTAAGACGTGCGATTTAGGTTTATCAAAACCATTTACGTCGGGGAAAATAAGTCGACCACATGTTATGTGGCAGTTGCTTCCTCCTTTCCTTCACATGTCAAAGTTTATAACCATTCTGTAAATGAACCTACTACACGCAGTTGTGAGGGCACATCTTCGATTTGTTCATCCATGTATTGATTCTTCCCACCATTGGCTGTGTCGACATAGTCTTTGATGAACGCAATTGACACGCCAGAGTCTCGGGTTCCACTATTATCAGTTGTTTCAGCCAGGTTCTTGGGACAGCTCCTCTCAGCTTCATAATAATATCTTGAACATCAACTGTCACGATTCTATCGCCTTAAACTAAGTAACAGAAAAGAGCGAAAACCAACAAGTTTTGTAAAATTCAACATTCAATAAATGATTTATTTCATTAAAATATGAAGTGAAAATTTAAAAAGAACTTACAGTATTCTGAATTACATCCCAAATGGTCCTAAAAGTTCTATCAAATGTCCTAATGTTTGAGGTTCCAACTGAATTCCAGTGGTATTTCAATTAAATTCCAATATTGAATGTGTTGATATGCCTGTAGACGCTAACGTGCTAATGTGCCAGTGGCCTGGATTGATGTATCACAATAAAGTAAGCCAAACTTTTGCTTGTCTGAATTCATCATGATTCCAAATTAATGTTTCTGCCCAAGAATATTATTGACGAGCACTTTACATTTCTAGTGAATATTAACCTGAATAAATAAATCAACCCAAATGAAAAACCGAACACAACAATACGATTGATTCTGAGTCAAGATGAAAAGGCACGAATGAGTAATTTCTCCAGAAAATAACATCATATAAAACACTAAGACGCAAGAATAAAACCCGTATGTAGGTCAGCTCCTATCTAAAACTTTCAAAGTTGTCAAAAAGCTTAGGAATTTCAAAGTGGAAAACTGATGTCCTAGACCCAGACAGAAATAAACATGTTTACCTCTGTTGATAATGATCTGAATATCTAATCCCCAATGATAAAAAAAATATTAGCTATGTATTGTGTTACTTATTGAATAAACGTCTCTGGTCAGGTACATAGTGAACTTCATTTGGACAAAGTCAAGTACCAAATAATAAATTTATATAACATATAATCATTAAGAAAATTCAACAAATAATACAAATTAAAGATCAAAACCCATCCTCATAAAAAAGAAAGATCTATACAATAAAGCTTTCTTTTAAATATTAGTCTAATATGCATGTGATTAAAATTACATAAGATGACGTCTTATAAATGACACAAAATATACATGAAGCATTATAATACGTTTATGGGTTTATCTTGAATGTGGCCACTATATACCCTAGAAATCTAACACAAGCACTGCAAAACCCACTTTTACTTAAATTAATTGTAAAATTTGCATCATTAAGTCTCTCAAAGAATTTCCGATGGTCTCCAGCTGATCTTTCCATGTGTCGTTGTAGATGATGATATCATCGATGTAAGCGTCATAGTTATCTAGACCATATATAATCATGTTCATTAAAAGTTTGAAAATACAAGGCAAACCTTTCATCCCAAACGGCATCACTTTACATTGATAAAGTCAAACTGGAGTTACGAATGCCGAAAATTTCTTTGCCCTTCCGTTAGTGAGTAGAATTTGCCGGACTCCTTTAAAAAGGTCATACTTGGTGATATATTTTGCATTAACATTTTTTCCATGCGGGGGCCTCGAGTGGCCGAGTGGTCTAAAACGCTTTCCGTTACGGATCACTGCCGTCTCACCTCTGTCTGTGTGGGTTCGAGTCTCGGATTCGGCCAATGTGGGTATGTGAGAAAGCTTGCCAGTAGTTTCTCGTAGGTCGGTGGTTCTTTCCGGGGTTTTCCCGGGTTCTTCCTCCACCATTAATACTGGCCGCCATGTATAGCCTAACGTGTGCTGAAAAATGGCGTTAAACCCCACAACAACAACAACATTTTCCATGCGATTATCGACTTTCTGCAATGGAAAAGAATCGGCGTTGGTCACACTGTTCACTTTTCAATAGTCGGTGTATATGCGGGGAGTATTATCTGGTTTAGATACAAGAATAGATGGTGAACTCCAGTCACTTTTACAGTGTTCTTTGACATTTTAGTAGTGATTGGATTGGAAGAATCACTAATTAGTGATATAGAACATTTGGACATGAATGGTTCATAATTTTCCATAATAAAATCAGACTGGAGTTTGTTTGACCCAACAAATGTATTGCTCTTTTTCTCATGCAAATTCGGCATGTCCAGTTTCGTTTTAAAATTCATAAACCTTTATCGATATGCCTCAGATACAAACTCATTACCTTTTAATATACATTCCTTAACAATATTGTAATCAGCATTTTGTTTTCCAGACAGTGAAGTATAGACTTCACGAGCTTTGCCAATAAGTACACTTTGTAATAATTATGTCAATAACCTCTCGGCCATTTCAAATTTTCAGCAATTGTTTTACTTCTTTTTCTTTAAAAGGGGGTACTAACCTAATATTTCTGGTAACATCAACTCTGAGCTTATGTGTAAACGGGGAAGTCTTTTCCACTTGCCAGTTCTAATTCTTTTAGTCTAATTTCAAATTCACTTCCTTCCTTCCTCTTTCTCTCTTTCTATTTCTCTCTCTCTTTCTGCTTTCTGCAATTACTATTTTCTTTATTCTTTCTGTACCTGCATCTGTTTTTCTTCTGTCTCTTTCTGAAGCTGAAGCTTAACTCTATTTCCATCTTGTGTTTGAAGTTCAGTTTTATTACTTTCATACCACAGCCAGACAGAGACTTACTAATCAAGCCCAAAACACTTTTATCCAAAAAATTCTTTACCACCAAATACTGGACCAAAATAGTTTTATTTATTGCTTCGTTAAAGAAGCCTTCGCTTCAGAAAGATCATGTGGTCTGGCAATCTGGAGTAATTCATCCTTTTTCAAGGACTCACTATAGATTTTTCAAATATGTGAAAATACCTGGAACTTAGAAATTCTGAAATGAGTGAATTTAAATTTCAATAGCAAAATTTTCTGAAATATTTCAGAGAAATTCGCATCCCGGACGAGCCCTCAAATTTCTATTACGACTCTATGGTCTTCAACTACATAACAAAAAAGAGAGAAAACCATTAAGCTTTGAAAAATTTAAAAAAAAAAAACAATTTATTTCCCTAGATTACAAAGTTAAATAAAAATTTTAAAAAATAATGTATATCCCTACATTACAAAGTTAAAATTCAAACGTAACTTACAGTATTGTGAATTAAATCCCTAATAGTCCAAAAAGGTTGTATCACAGGTCCAAATATATGAAGTTCCCACTCAATTCCAGTGGTATTTCAATTAAATTCCAATACTGAATTTGTTGATGTGCCAAACGTTTCTAATGTGCTATTGTGCCAGTGGCCTAGATTGTTAGGATGTGCTAATAATCTTTTTATATATTGCAATAACATAATCCAAAAATTTCTGGTTTGAATTCCCTATAATTCCAAATTAATGTTTCTGCCCAAGAATATTATTGACGGGCACTTTGTATTTCCAGTGAATATTAATTTGAATAAATACATCGACTCAAATGAAAAACTGAACTCAACAATAAGACTGATTCTGCCTCTGCCTGGCACGAATGAGTAATTTATCCAGTAAAAAGACTATATAAAAACTAAGTCAATAATTGAACCCAGATGTTAGTTAGCCTCCTCTATAAAATATCCAAAGTTGTCAATAAGTTTAGGAATTTCCTTGGGCAAATTTGATGTCCTAGACCAAGACACACAAAAAATGTTTACCTCTATTGATAATGATCTGAATATTTAATCCACAAAGTTATTCACAAGATAAATGTCCCATTCAGGTACACAGAGAAAATTATTTTGAGCAAGGTCAAGTACAAAATAGAAATGTACATAACATATAATTATTCAGAAAAGCCTTCAAATAATACAAATTAAATATACATAACACAACATTAGATGTATTATGTTTACCAGTTTGATGTTCAAAAATCACAAACACCAACATCAACACGCCTAGTAAACTCAGTCAAATCCGCTTTGGTGGCAAACCTTCTCAGATCTAGATCAGCACCGTGTCGTTGAGCTGAGTAACGTCCGTAAATGTTAATAGACATTTGTATACTATTAAACGTACTTTAATGTCAACTCAAGTGGTCATCTGGTGTGCAAGTCCATACGAGCCAAAATACAAACGATGTTGAGGTGTTACCACGTATGCAACCCAAGGAGTGCCAGGTCCTGTCGTCAAATCCAGGTTATCAAAACCGGTTTCACGTGTACGTTGCAGCATCGACGCAAGTTCATTACACATAAAGACAACGCTAAAACGTTTTATTGATTTTGCCATCGTGTGTTAGTAAAGTTTGGTCAACGGCTTGTAGCGGGTAAACGATGACCTTTGCCCAATGGTATTCGACAACTTTTTCCTGGTAAACAAAGGCATTTTCCTTTTTTATACGAACACAATCGGCCTTTATAGCGTCATCCCGGCCACACGTACCCTCCAACAACAAAGTCTTGTCAGAATGTATCACAGCATAAAATCTGTAAGTAATACCGCAGCTACCCGTGTATAAAAATACATATCAATAACGGATTGCCTGAACAATTCCAAGTGTTCCAATGAATAGAAATAAATCGGGTACAACGAACGAAGGTCTTGTTGAGAAATTTGGAAACCAGTGCCGATGTTTTAATGTCGGTTCATATATGACCACAGGTTTTGTTATGCACAGGCAATATGAGGAGTAGCTTCTGCATAGTCAAGCCGAATTTCTTCAGAAGGTTCGATCGCAACTCAGGTGTCAAATATCATCTTACTTTGCTCATGACTACTATCTCGATTTACATTTTGAATGACCATGAACATATGTTTTCGTGCAGTAAGACCATGTTGGGCATTCATTTGCCTAGTAAATTGTCCCATAATACCAGTTGGAGTGCTCGCGTCTGTGACATGGTTCCCGTCTGTATAAACCATAATAAACGTAATTTTGTTGTCAATGAAGGCGTTAGCACAGGCATCCATAAAGTTAATGTTGACAGCTCAACTTTACCATCAGCGCTTCCTGTACGCCAAACTGTATCGTTAGCGTTGTTCTTACGGAATAAGGTGACTGTGTATTCAGCTCCAAAAATAACCTTGCGAACATGTATGCAAAACTAAATCTGTGTCTGAGTGGAATTGCAAACACGAAAACCTTAATGAAGCATCAATGAGTTGTGATCGAAGCTTTGCAAATCAAGGTCATAACTCGGGTTGGGTCATGTCTACATGGCGGTGTGAGCAAAAGCGTGAGGCTCAAAGGAATCAGTATGAACAATAAGGGTTGTGTACCATCTATGTTTCTTGGTACTGGTATGCAAATTTGTCACAGATCTTGTTTGGTCAACTATGCTGACTTGCTAACTTTTACACGGCGGCTTCACCTCTCCAATACCCACTCGGACTGTAGAATATTTTTTATAATATCCGACTTTTGTGTCCATTGCTTGTTTATATCGGTATACTTCGCTTTTAATGAGTGTGCGTTTGTACACGGGAGGCAGAGCCTCCGAATGCAATCTTGGCTTTCATATCTCCTTGGATGGTCAATCTTGAGATTCGTTCTCCAGCACCTGGTCCCGCAATCGCATTCAAGTCATGAATCAGTTCCACGCCGGCGCTTTGATGCGCACGGATATCGTTTGATACTTTATAAGCATGGTCATTACGGTAACAAGCAGCATCAAACGATTTTCTGGTGCCTCACCAGGCTTTGATTGGCTGTTAGAATCAAGTCGTATATCCAGCCTTGTACCGGATCCACAGTAATTGTATCCCGGGATGTACTGGGATATTTACTCCATTGTTTTCCTGATAATTTTGTTAATGCAACCGCGATATCACCCCCAACTTCCATTTTACAAACGTGAACATTTTGCTCCACATCGAACACAATATCCAGTAATTGTTGCTCCTCCATTACGTGTTTGAGCTCGAGTTGGATTAGCAATACGTGTTTTTGCGCGACATCACGCACAATATTAAGTTATATTTGTATTATACAACATACGAACATTCAATGCCATCACGAAAAAGGAAACGATGGGTAGATTTCAAAGTCACTGACTTTTCCACGCAGGGTACATCCAAAATATCCAATCATGGTGATATACTCCCAAACTCAGATTTTGTACTGATCATTGATTCTGCTGGTTCAGCTGTTGCTGAATATAAATTTACCATGGTTGTAGTGGGATCGATTGTTTGTGATTACGCCACCAACTGATGACCAGTTGTTTTATGGTGTTTAAAAGAGTTTCAAAAAGCGCTGAGCAGTGATGGTAAAATCACCATCAAATTTTTCCACCATAGATGAAATACCTGCCATTGACGATTTGGATCCAAACAAAAACAATATTGCAGTATATGACGATGTGATGGTTGAGAATTAAGTCAATCCCGCGCAAATATTTTTACGAGATCGGCACAAAAACACGTATGTCGTCTATCTGACTTAACGACATAGATGTGCCTAAATTGATTGGTGACAACTGTAACATGCTAATGGTAACGTGACAATGATGCATGTCACCTTCTATATATTCATTGAACTTGGTGTGCTTTTGACCACAAATGGGGTGAATTTCGTGACATGTCTGCGCGGATCACAAAGGAACTGTATAGTTTTCTCACCATTGACTTGAACGGAATTTTCAGCGGTAAATATCGTACATGTTTGGACGCACTATTGTCAATCTAACAATCATAACAATTATATAAAATGTCTGCCAGTGATGTTATAGAAGATTCTGGGAAGCGTTTCCGTGAAGCAGCTTATAAAAACTAGGATTTTAAAAAAAAAATAATTCTAGAAGACGGTCAAAAAGTCAAAGATATATGACAGTCGTGACAAACTGCGCGTGAAGTCCACACAAAGAGCTTTGCACAAACATTTTCATCGCTGATTAAACCATCAAAGGAAATTGCAGAATGTGCTATAGATACTAAAATGGCCACAAGAGCAACAGCGAAACAGGTGGCAGCTCTATCGTGAACAGAAGAAGAACCAAGTCCAGTTCGCAAGATAGCTAAACGCACCAAATATATAAAAAGCAACGCATCGAATTGCAAAGGTTGTTGTATACTTGCTGCACCCACAGCAGAGCAACAACCAAAAATGGAAACGGTTTAACTAAGACTGCACAACAAAAACACCTATAAGACCTTCTTCACCCACACCGGATGAAAAAGAACGAAATAGGTGGCTGGAGCAACAACAAATGCGACAAAGACGTGTAGCACATGCACATCCATTCACACCTGCACTTCCATATGGACCTAGATTTCACACCAATAGAAAAATATATGACAGATGTACATACGGTCACAACATAAAACACCTGCACTCACACCAGAGGAAAAATACAGAGGTGGATGCAAATATTCTACGTGGCTGGTTTAATATCCAAACAAAAAAATGAGGTCCATCGGGCTGATTTGTTGTTTCTTCCACGTGATCGTGTCATTTGATTGACACGGTCGATTGCGTACTTACAAGTATACGCTAGCCATTGTCGATGTTGCCAGCAGACACAAAGAAGCTGAGCAGTTGACGACAAAATTTCTGTTAGTGTCGCAGATGCACTCGAATGTATCTATAAACGTTCACCATTAACAATGCAACGGTTATTACGAGTGTATCCTGGTAAAGATATGTTGCTGCGTTGTTGATCAAACATCTAATACGAGTATGTGTTTGATATTCATCGTGGAAAGATTTAAACGCACATTCGCTGAACAGTCATTACTTCATCAGTATACGCAGGAATTACTGATCAGATCTCGGAGTACTAGTACTTGGGGGAGGGGGATTACCCTCCAAGAGCGATCTCACGAAAGGGTAGCACGACATTTATTAGTCACAGCAGCACTAAACAATAAAGTTACACGCACAATTGGGTTAAAACCAGCTAATGCGATTCGACAAAAGACTGTCGCGTTTAATCAGAAAATGATCTCACAGCCGACACCGTCACAACCACCACTTGGATACAAGTTTGTTCGGTATATGTATGTACCAGGATAGTTAGAAGGTGATCAACGTTGTGCTACTAATCCAGTATGGTACATCGATGTGTTTATGCATTTGGAATGGATTGATACTCCACGACAATCAACACGTTATCGTAAGAGGCCTATTAAAAAACAAGCAGAATATAGAAATTGTAACGAATCCATAGACTGCAATTGTCCCAGCCTAAACGTCATGTATTTTTCGTGTTGTTGAGGATCACGCTTATTGGTGAGTTTGACGCCGTAGCTACGCGCCAATTATGTGATAATGGGAATCGACATTTTAAGAAGTTTCTTCACAGATCCAGCAAATTAAGACTGCGGGTGAATAGATTCGAATCTATTTCGCTGTAACTTCAATCAATTTAAGAAACGCCTCTTGATATTTGTATGTTACGCTCACATGCAAATTGTTTCAGTTGCTGCATTGGCAACAGGTGCTAGATTAGTGATCGATAATGGAGCAGGTTCATTCAGTACAATTGTAGGTCTTAATAAATCGATTATGTTAGCTTTATGCGCACGAATTGGTATTTGTAATCGTTGCTGTTGTACGATTTGCCTTAACTGAAGCATGGTAAATATGTTATTATACGAGAAAGGCTTCTCCAATTAAGAAGTCCGGCAATAACCTGTTTTGGTTAATTTTTGTTGTATTTTACAAGGATCAGAAATTGCTATCGCTTCAATCCTAGCTATTATTTCGTTTATATATATATGTTGCTGGCTATATATATATATATATATATATATATATATATATATATATATATATATCTGTGCAGTGTCTGTGCAATCGCAAGTGTCTGTGCAATCACAGGTGCCTGTGTTTTAAACGCTTGTTAATATTCACGAACAGATCTACCCATCCGGCAGAGTTTGATTATGTGATTTGACTCCGATACCACATTTAAGACATGGTCGACCACCTGGACCAGTATATAACACTAGCATATGTGTTTTAAAGTATTCACAGTGGAATGTTCCGCAGCAGAGTTCATATTTTCCAAGACATACGCCTTTGCCTTTGTTGCTTCCCAATGCCGTCGAGGTTAATTTATATCTAAATACATTATTCTGTGAATGGTTGAGCACTGTACAGCATTGATACCCGTCGCTGCTGTTTTATCTCCTCTTCCGCATCAAATGATTGATAATCTCGAGGCTGGGTAGATAGAGAAATTTACAGAGGTCATTACGTGTTCCTATGGTAATTCTCAATTTTAATTCAAGCTTTCTCAGATAAACAGGCTTGCTGTTTTTGGAATAATTAAATTCATATACAAACGTGGATAAGATAACTTCCAACGTAGTATTAGCATGCAGTAACTCGGATGACCCATCACCGAGTATTACACCAACTCGAGCACAACCAGACTTTGCAATAATTTTTGCTTCGTTGCTTTTAGTAATAGCGTATGAAAATTGTTTTCGGTGCTTGGGCTGCTCCTCATATGATCGTTTGCAATACAATTCGTTTATCCACTAAAGATTGGTGAGTTCAGATTCCATTCCTATATTAATACCCAAAACCTTTTGTTTAAATGATTTGCTCTTGGAACTCTTCGTCGTTACAGCAAGATCACTCGCTTCATACGTTATTTCAGATGCTTAAGACGTAGCGGGTGATATAGTCAGAATCAGAGGCGTCATTTTTTTCTTGATCAATATTATAAACTTTTTATCTTGTTCTCCTCATAAGGATGGCCTAAATTATTCTGTTCCATTTGTAAGATTATTCCTAAGCTAATTAATTTATCAGTGTGTCTGTCTCTGAAAATGTATATAACATCTTTTGATCAATCTATATGGTGCATTCAAACGATCCTGCGTGGTGAAGTTTTTCTGCTACATGTTTTATATCCCAATAATTTAGTAAATTAATTTTAGAGACCTCAGTAAACTCCTTCAAAGTATTTTGAGAGTGTGTCTGTCTTTGCCATTATATACCACAGTAATTATTTGATATGAAAGAATATTTCTCCGTCCAAGCTGTGCTTTTTAAATTTTAAGTCTTTCGTGTGAGGTTTCAGAGTCAATCTAAATATGTGCAGTCCATATCAGTTTCAGATGCGATTCACATATCATGGGTGCCATCACTGATGTCGACATTACAGCATCAGATTAATTTTTACTTTTCGTATTCACCAGCTCAGACTCGGTAGTCGCCTGCCTATTAAAGATTTTATCCGAAACATGGACTCGCTCAGGTGGCCTAGTCGTTAAAGCGTTAGGATTGGATGCGGGCGGTTGCGGGTTCGAACCCCAGCCGCTTCATACCAAAGGCTTATACAAAAAAAGAGCACTAACAGCTGCCTCGCTAGCCGATCAGCATTAAGAAGTTAGTGTTAGAAATGGTCGGCCTGCTGTCAGGATAATGTGATTGGGTTGGACATCATGTCACATATCTGCGGCATGATGCCCCAGAGTTAGAGATCACTTTAAACTGCCACACTGCAGACATCGTAGCGATATGACTGAAAAATTGTTAAAGCTACTTTAAAAATCCAAATCATACACACACGCGCGCGCACACACATCAGCAATAATGTATTTTATAACCAGGCGATTTAGCT
The DNA here is from genome assembly GCA_016617855.1 of Megalonaias nervosa. NCBI lineage: Eukaryota > Metazoa > Mollusca > Bivalvia > Unionida > Unionidae > Megalonaias > Megalonaias nervosa. The sequence continues at coordinate 12,317 of JAECUM010045030.1, forward strand.
TTCACGGCAACTGTCTGTGTTGAGATTGTAAATGAAAACCACGTATTTGGCGTTAAGTATATTTTTGGTCAACACATGATGGACCACTCCCATAGTCAGCTAATATCAAAAAACACGTCATTACTATTTATGCATATCCACAGCCTCATGTAATAGTAGGCATAGATATTAAGTGTTGGTCAAGCGGATATTGCCAGAGCGTTCACTAGAAATATTCCAGTTATTTTCGATATTAAAAGAGCTGTTCAGTTCGGTGAAGATTAAATCAAAATAGCCCCTCTCTTTCTCTCTCTGTCTCTGTCTCTCTCTCTCTCTCTCTCTCTCTCTGAATTTATGGCATATAAGAGCAACTGTTTTGATAAAATCTGCATTGGTTGTAACTGAAAGATGTAATCAATCAGCGAACTTACATAGCATGGGAAGTATCGATTTAGCACTTACTGCCTTGAAGCCGAATAAAGCCTAATGAAAGTGTCTGCGTATTGACCACTTTCATAGATTAGTCATCCACTGGCTGTGGCGAATAGTGAGGACCCACAAGAGCAATTAAAGTCAAACAAGGCCTAATGACACTACTCCTTTCTTCCGATATTAGTAAATGTCAATGTTACAAATGTTTACATTAAAATTAAAGCCTATGTTTTGGTAATCTCCTTAAACGTTCTAATAAGCGCCTTAATATCTCCGTATATGTTCTAATATGCTCCTTCAAAACAATAATAAATTTCATTGAACATGTATTAATGAAAATATTTTTTTTTGTTGTTGTGAAAATCACCAATAATATACGGAACAGCGGAATGTACACACAATATTGGGTCATTTCCACACAAAATTAAAAGCAGACAAATTACTGCACATGACTGAACAATGGCAGAATAGTAAACTTGTATGATAGCTCTTGCTATTTAGCAAGCTATTCTGCTACTGGAGTAAAACAAGTATGTAACAAAAGATTGCTACCCACGTAACTAGTGTCATGTTGTCTTCTGACCCTAGGGTTCTATTTTTAATAATACTGAATATGAATATTGAATGATTACCGTATATAAAACCTATTCATGTAAAATTGTAGGGGTTACAGTCAGTATAAATAACTTGCTTGGAAAATAACATGACATCATTTGTTCTTATATTTCTGTGGGGATCATTTTATGTGTAACCACTTTCATTGGAAGACCTTTTCTCTAACCCACAAAAAAGAATATCTAATGTATATAAGGCCAATATGCATGTATTTATGCTGATATTACAAAATATAATGTTTGCATGTGCTATTTTGTTAATCAGTTTTCTGTTCTAACATTATGGGAGAGGGGTGTATTGGTGTTTCGTATGATTCATTTGTGCTTGGTTATCCATTGTCATCGCTTACTTATCTCTTCTACAGTTTATGTTTGGTTTACGATGGACGTAAAATAAATCTTGCATAAGACAAGAGTTGCTTTAACCATTTGCTAATGCCAGTGCAACTAACAACATTTTATTTATGCAGACGGGAATGTCAGAGTAACAGTTAAACGTGGGGCATCCCTTCAGTCACATTCCTTGCCAGTCAACATAACAACAGGCATGATAGAGTTCTACCAAACTCGAGAGAAACTTACAATCGTCAACACTTGTGCTGTATTTGTTATATTTCGTAGTACTGTAGAACATCAGGATTATAAGAAATGTGAAGAAACTTTTCTAAATACAAACTGTTGGAATGTCATTAATATAAAGACTATAGAGAATATACTTTTGCCCGAGTTCGTCTTATTTAATCATGTCACTTAATGCTTTAGATGATGGTGTTTGTAAGCTATTGTCGATAAATATCAACATTTATTTTACAGGATTGAAACTATTATGACGTTACAGACGCTTACCGCTTACGGCTAGCAACATTCTCTTTGTCTTAGCCTTAGAACGTTAATATTGTTTACAATACTTATTTTGCATTACTTGTAATTCATTCTGTCTCATTTTCAAAAGGTATGGCAGTTCTGTTTCCTCGCATTTCATGAAAAATTAGTGATGGTTGGGCTACAAGGGGTAACACATCGCAATCTACCGGTATTGCTGTAGAAAGTTCAATCTTTTTAGTATAAATCCACACCGATGGCCTTGAATAAGTTATACTGCATCTCTGAAACGAGCAAATCTGATAAAGGCAGAGGTTCTGAAACTTAGCATAACGATCTCTTTTTATCTTTCTGTAAACAAACTAAATGCTTCTCGATAACATTCTTTATTATCCTAAATTACTCTGAGCAGGTTTATTGCTATATCATCATCATTACAGCTAATTCCAGAGATTTAATTAAGTTGCAATTAGTCAAGCACTTCATTCGAAACCATTTAATTTAGGTGCCCAGTTTTGTACAAAATAAAAGAATGGCCATAAATAGAAGAACAGCAAAGAAACTTCAAAATGTTATCGCCCCGTGTAATACGTTGACAGTATATCCTGGTCTTTCTTGGAGATCTCTATTTTTGAAGAACCCTTTTCCAGAGGAAAATACTCTCACGTCTACCAACACCAAAATAAGTTTGATCTCATTATCAGTGTGGCAGATTTTTTAAATAACAACAATTATGTGATAAATGTAACCATGGATTTACCATTCGTGAGTAACATATTTATGGAAAAGGGAGATGTTGCTGTTTAGCGTCAAAACCTTGGAGGACAAGAAAGGTTTCAATGCTTTGTCTGCAGACGAACATTTCTGAATCCAGCAAGTTAGAGCAAATTCCAACAACAAAAGAAAAGTGCTTTGTCGATTTTATCTCTCTTAGTTTTGAACATTCTCAAGACTGCAGGATTCACATGCCAAAACGCCTGTGTGGTTTATTGCGCTTGCCACGACTTTATTCTTGAACATTTATTTGATCACTATCGGAAGTGTAGTGTGTTTCCTGGGGACTTGAAAAGATAGTTAATGGATTCAGTCTTTTTCTGATTTCGCTAAGTGAATTTCAGATCCACCAAATTTCATATGGAAGTGGAGGCGTATCGTTACAGGAACTGTAATTAATACACTACAGTCAATGCTCATAATTCTCAGGATAAGACGGACGACTTTTTAAACATTGTTCAGAACAAGAAACTGACTGTCAAAAACTCACCATGAATGGAGCCAAAATCATTTATATAAAAGTTGGAAACGTACAGTTGAAATATTCCATAAGTTATCTGGCTATTCCTTTGAGCAGAATGCTTAAATCTGTTGGAAATGGCTAAAGCCGTTTTCCACAATTAGTCAATACCAAAGAAAATCAACATGCCTTGCTCCCACATTTGCCTCAAGTCCATTACTACGACCCAGACCGTAAGCGAACAGAACACCGACAAACTTTATACGCCTTGACCAAGTCCACTCATCAGACCCGTTTGACTCTGAAGAAGAAATATTATTGTAGGTCCAATGTTAACTTTATTGATGTCTACCTGTCAACCTCGCCGAGAATTAAAAAAATCGTTGACAGGGTTGACCATGGAAGAGTTGTACGACAAAACTTACTAACCACTCCAGAGTTTGGAAAGTTAAGCATTAAGAGGTTAGTGTTAGGACTGCTAATGTGGCTGGATGGGACATGATTATACATGTCTGCGGCTTACGTTTAGTTTATATATATATATATATATATATATATATATATATATATATATATATATATATACCAGACAGAACGGAAAGTATTATCCCTGGATTCTATAGAAGAATGCTTGATAATAGTAGGGAGAATTAATATTTAATACAAAAAAATACTATCATACAGGGTAGAGAATTTTTAATTCGTACTCTACGGAGATTCGAACCCAGGTCCACGGGTTAACGGCACCCATCGCCTTGCCTGCACACACCAGCCCATATTCCATCACGACTAAGCACGCATCACCAAAAAATGTTGCGACTGAATTCGGTGTTATATGCACTCGTTCTCTATATTCTCTATAATTAATTAATCTTATGCCTTGATTTCTTTCCTAGGAATCGGGAATGACTGAGTAGATAGATGAGAATTAATTACTGGGTCGTCATGTGAGTGTGTCTGTTACGCACGAGTGCATATAATTATCTGCACTAATATATATATATATATATATATATATATATAGAGAGAGAGAGAGAGAGAGAGAGAGAGAGAGAGAGAGAGAGAGACATAGTATATGCGTATGTGTGTATATTTGTATATATGTGTGCTTATGCGTATGAGTTTATGTATATACATATATAATTTGTAACTGTACATATGCATCTATGAGCGTGAATGTGAATATGTATACGTATGCATATATCTTAGTATTGATTGATTAGGTGTACAGGAGATAGATTTTATTTAATGTATGTAAAGTAGTACTGTCAATTTTTTTAACAAACTGAAATGTAAATTTATACACTTGCTGATATTTAATCGGCTCAATGCAAATAAAGATAATGATATACGTTTCCATATAAATTATACAGTTTGTTTTATTTTCAAAGTTCTCGCAATTTGGTGTTTTACAATATAAGTGCACAGTCATTGATTTCTACTTACAGCTTTATTACATCAATTACTAAGTTCTTATTTTATCAAGATAATAGTACGAACATATACAATGAATAGCATTCAGAGTGCATGTTCAGTATTCATACGGATATCCGGACATCGTCATTGTTTGTTTAATCCAGTCAGAGTACATGCTTAGGTCCTCATATACTCCTGGATAATAGGCAATATGGCAGTCTACACCAGAGGATGCCAGACCTGCCGAAAAAGATTTCAGGCTCAGTGAATACAATTATGTAACTTTTAACTTAGATAACACTATCCAAAGGTTGACAGATCAACCATAGAAAACATTATATTTTAAGACTCGAATCAAGAAATCTTTGTCCGTTTCTGTCTATAGTACAAGTCACACGGGTCATGTAGGCATTCAAAAGCGACTATTTCAGTAATGGGTGTCATTTTTTAGAATTTGATTCTACATACCTTTAAGTGGCAAGTATTCACTTCATTTGGATTCATATACATCAATATTCCTTTGAAAGGTCATTATTTAGACGCCTGATCAATGTGGATCATCAATATAATTGTACGTACACATTTTTGGACGAAATGAACCTAAAGGTGTGATCCAGTGCAATCCGGATTGAATGTCACGCGCTGTAATGTCACCATGAAAGCTATGCATATTGATAAACAATTTCCTACTACCTCAGTTGTGACGATTCCACTCGACACGCTCTTGTTCTGACCCAAGTTTAGTACATGGCCACCATTGTAAAAGTCTGGAAGTTTCTTGGTGACAGTTAAGGTAAAGAGCATTCAATAATCAGGACTCAATAGACTTTTGTTAAAGCAAATTAGTATTAAATTTTAAAAGAACAATTTATATTTAATTTAAAATGAGTAAATGCACTTGCATGACCCATGTGACTTGTACTATAATCTGATGCTTGTAATTGTGTGCCTTCAACTGTTTTCCAGTACAGGAATCAAACGTACTGTCTGATTACAAGTTTTAGTATAAATCACACTGCTTGTAAATAATTCTGAAATGTTTGATTGATTTAATCAAATGTTATAAAAGTCATAATTAGATATGGTTTGATACGATGAAAGGTTTGCTATAACACTCTGTAAACTTTAACCAAACAGGTTCAAAATCTTCCTCGTGTTTTGAAAATATTTGAACTTATAAAAAATATCTTCGACGAATAAAGAGTGAGCAAGTACACGACACAGCATATGCTAATCAACAAGTAACCTTACCTTGGATGTACCATTTGTCATTGCTGTCTTTGCACATCAGAGGACTGCCATGATCGCTCTATATATATATATATATATATATATATATATATATATATATATATATATATATGGTATAGTGAGCGTTGTTGGCACATATATGGCCGCATTACCACAATAATTCCAATTTTTATGAATTGAACGCGTTTTCTGCAATTTGATTGCATATAAACGGTCACGTGATACTGAAGTGGAACTTTTTGCACATCGATAAATTCTGCGGACTACTTTTGGCTCCCTGTTTCCATGTCATTTGATGTGAAGTTTTATCTATATCAACCCATTACACCCTAATAATAAAAGCAACAAAAACCCACCCACCCACTCCTGTGATTTCCAATCAAAAGATACCAACCACAGATAGAAATGGACCATTATAAGTTAAAACAATGTAACTGCACAGACCTTCCTGCATTCCACCACTCATCCCTTTTGCCGACGAAGGCATGTGGTAGGCTTAACAAGACAATCTTCGGAAATTAATGCATTTCACCTCGACAATATGTTACAGCAGCGGTTATTAAACGTCAAGGACATATGTAAAACAAGGGATCTCACTAAAACTGGACACGATTTTGCTTTTGAAAGATCGAAATGTGTAGAAAGTAAAAACAACGTTGCTATAACAACACGTGCCATACGCAACTGTAATTTTCGAAGAAAAAAGGAATATCCTGGTTTAACCGCAACAACCACTTTTGTGTATTAAAATAATGATCATAACAATATATCACCGGCATGACCCTCTATGGCATTCTACCACATATTACTGTATAAAGTATCGACGAATCTTGGCTAGCGAAGATCGGGCTATGTGCAATGTATTCTATCGCAGTTAAGAGGTTAATGAAAAAAAACTTCGATCTACTAAAAGTGAATGTTTTGTTGATTAAATATGCTGATATGATGTTAGAAAGGAAGTAAATTGGAATTTATAAGGATTAAATGATCACGGTTGGGTATCTATCGATGTGTAAATTGTACCTGATCACTCACAAAGTTAACATAAAGTCCTTCGGACTTTCTTTACTTTCTGAGGGATTAGGTAAAATTTACACACTGATAAATACCCAACCATGATAATTTAATCCTATACTGAAAATGTGTTTTATATCTTCACATTTTTCTTTTCCAAATGAAATAGGATTGTTTTATCTTATCCTTCGCCATTACGTTAAAATAACTACATATTTACCATAGCACACTATAGATAATGAAAGACTAGTCTGGTAAAAAACACACCTCATAAATAAATCTTTATGGTATTTCCATACGCATGATGCAGTACAAATAATTACAGCATATGACCAGTGATTTATAAAAGATCAATTTGAAATAAAACGTTGTACTTACGGGCATCAATTTTGACTTTTTAAAATACATCGAGACAGGATTATAGGTTTTTCACATCAGATATTTTGCTTATCTTTTGCCAAAGTAGAAGTTATATATACACTAAAGGTGGTAAGTGGTAACAGCAGGGAATCTTCCATATGTCAGATCATTGAGAAAAACCTTGATATATATTAGTATGAACATATAACCAATTGTTTATAATTTTTGTTTATACACGTAGTAAGAGTAACACTATAAAATATCTTTATATAACCAGCCGATATTCTCGGAAAACAATCTTCCAGTATTACGATATTAAGAGCATAAACTTAAAATTAACAAGAATCACGCTACGACACATACATTGCAAAAATCCTTGGCTCCATGCTCGTATCCTGCGCAGAGTTCCGTGTCTGGCAGGAAGCCTTTTAATTCGCGTTCACAAACGCTATCATCCAATATTGGCACGTCTATCTGATTTAGAACTTCGTCATCTCCGGTACCTATAAATGTAATTGTTTGAAAAGCGTATTTTTTTTTTCGGAAATAAAATTTGTAAATTATATTGTTATTCTTTAGTTATGCATTGATTTAATAAATCATGTTCAGTGCAGTGGGCCCAATAATATGAGTATTAAATACAATTGAAAAAGAAGATATAATGATAAAACAGAGTGTAGACGGGACTCGGTTTTAAATAATGCGACTACCTAAAAGTCGCGAGAAACACTTTTAAGCGATGGAAACAATTAGTGGGAGAAGAAAAATATATAAAAGCATTAACAAGTGACTCATGGATAACTCTTGTCACATGATACAATTGTTCGTATTTTCAAAACGAGGATATAAATGCATTCACACACAATAGGAATTATTATTAAACGCCTTTCTCCCCCCAACCGTCCCACACACAAACGTAACGTAAGACATGTTGTTCTCTTTCTCATTATCAACGCCTTAACCCAATTCATCACTCCACCACACCCCAACCCACCCACCACTACCCCTCACTCTTCGTCTTCCGTTTCATGGTCATTGGTATCTGAATTCACTAAAAGTTTAATGTTGTTTATTCAGAGTTTTCGTGATATAAACTGATAGTTCCCAAATCACACAGCAGATAACGTTCGACAGGCATTATGTAAGCTCTCTGAGTCGGCAACTGACAGTTTATAGCTCGATAAACTCATTAAAAGAAACATTAAACTGTTTTAATTGCATTTTTTTATAATTTCAATAATTAATTGCATTTCTTGATAATTTCAATAATTATTTTTATTTTTATTTTGCTTTTCTTTAAAGATATGTCTTATCCTTTTTAGAGTCATATTTAAACCTATGAATTTTTGTCGAGGGGTTCTGCTACATAGCTATTCATAGAACAGGGGATTCTTCATCAAAAACGTAATAGCTATGTCACTATCAAACAAGTAACTCCATCAATGAAAGGCGATCTAAGGTTTTGAACACTGAATAGTATAGTCTTAATATTTTATCTAAATTAGCCCATAGGTTCTGCTTAGAAACTCAATATTAAAAGCAAAGAATGTGTTATTTAGTTGGCATACAATTGACTCCTGGATCTGATGCTTTCATGAACGACTTCAATGTGACTTGGCCGATTCATTATTGTCCAGACTAGTGAATGACCAATTTTCATTTCTTTAAATCTATTCTCGTGTTCACTAACAGGTTAAGACTATCCGTAAATGGTTATAGTGATGGGAGTCCAAAAGTCAAACAAAATTAGACATCGACCATAACAGTTATTATGGGGGAGTAGTGGGATTTATCTCCCACCCACCATAGCCCTAGGCTAAAAAGTAGTTCTCCGCTTTTTCTGACAATACTGGTCATCATCATCATCATCATCATCATCATCATCATCATCAATCCCTTAACCCAAGAGGTCGTTGGGGCACCAAAGTTAACTTTACGACCAATTCTCTCCATCTTTCCCTGTTCTCTACTGCCCTTTGGGAATCTCCAAATCTCATGACTGTCCACTCATTAATGTTGTCTTCCCACCTCTTTTTCTGTCTGCCTCTTCTTCTGCACCCTCGCACTGTGCCTTGCAAGATTGTTTTGTCAGTCCAGATGATCTTGAGACATGACCGTACTACTTCAGTTTGCGCTTTTTTACAGTGGTCAAGAGGTCTTCATAGGATCCGATGGCTCGTTGGATACTGTTGTGGACTTCTTCGTTGGTTACATGGTCAGTGTATGAAATGCCCAAGATCTTGCGGTAGCATCTCATTTCGAAGGTTTGAATCCTTCTTTGTAGATCTGATGTGAGCGTCCATGTTTCACAAGCATACAGAAAGATAGATATGACAATCGAGCGCATCAGCCTTATTCTGGAACCAAAAGCAATGTTGGTATCTTTCTATATTGGTCTCAAACTTGTTATTGTTGCTGTTGTCTGGGCAATCCTGCAAAGTAGTTCTGGTTTGGAGCCCTCGTCTGTGATAATTGATCCCAAGTACTTGAAGCTTGTGACTCTTTCCATCTTCTGTATACTGACCTTTATTTCTGCACTGATGCCATTGGTGTTGTTTGTCATCAGCTTGTTTTTCTCGGCGCTAATCTCCATACCGTATGCTGTGGAGGTTGTGTCGAGGCGCTCAACCATGTCAGCCAGTTCTTTTTCATCTCCTGCTAAATCATCAATATCATCTGCGAAGCGAAGGTTGACACACCACATGAAGACATTACTGGTGGCGGAGATCAATTATGCCTGGCACTATTTGTGCTGAAGTTCTCTCCCTCCTGCTGTGTCAGACTATCGGCGGCTTTCTAGTAAGTAATACATTTATTTCGATTGACTTGGTATATGGATGGTAAGTAAAATCCCTCTTCTTTTGATCCATAGCATTAAATCCTTCAGAACACTCAAAGTGTTTGTATTAATCCCTGCCAGAACAGAACACGTCCATCGATTACTGATCTGAAAAATTTAAATTGCTGACGCATGCGTGGAAGATTGTGTCACGTTAATCTGTTAGAGCAAAGAAAAGTGCCGAGCATTGGTAGATTTTGAGATTCCCAGATCTGAGATAGGGGTCTACATAAGAGATCTTATTCTTTTGGAGATTTAAATCGTTTTCATTTCAGGTAATCCTTCCTCTTTGCGAGATTTAATTCGTTTTAGTTTGTGATCATCCTACTGTTCAACTGGCGAGAGACTAAAGTTTAGATGGTTTATACAGAATGTTTGATAATTCAGCTCATGAGATATCGTCCACTTCAGAAGGCATGTCATACACGAATAGGTCGGTGTGTTCATTGTCTCCGTGTATGAAATTTATCTGATGTGGCAAATTTAGCAAACATTTTCTGCTATTTCGGACACAACAGTTTCTTGCAGAATACTGGAGACACAACGGACCAAGATCTAGCGTACGTGCAACATTTTCGTTCGGATTTGGATCAAATATATTCAAAGAAAGAGCAATTTCTTTTTTTTAAAAAATATATGTTTTTTGATTCTATTAAAATAAATAGATTCAATTTTCAGAATAAAATATAAACCCACCAACATTTTTTTTTTTTTTTCATTATAAAGGCATTGAGTGTGCATACCTTCTATTTCAGTGTTTAAATTTGTTGCTTTGCACGTGATTCTATTTATAAAAGATGGTATAAAGTAGTTCTCCGAACAGTTTATGAAAACATAAACACAGCACTGCCTGATCACATTGTTACTTTCTGATCAATGGAAATCTTTGCTACATTTACTAACTAATGCATTTGCAATTATTACTAACTAAGCGTTCCTCCCCAACCAGGGAGGTAGCAAACTTCCCCGACAAGGTAGTGATGAGAGTTGTCGGGAAGACAAGCTGGGCGTGTGTGATCGTTGTATTCTATTGGCTCTTGCGTGATGATTAGGGCTATGTCGTCCTTGAGACTGGTGACGTTATACCCGGGGTGGATGATGACTTTACGAATGTGATACACTCTCTGATTCGGATCTATTGTATTCATATGATGATTTCCGAGGTGAAGCTGCCAATGTCTGAGGTCAAGGTCAAAAACACTAAATCCTGGGCTATCAAAACAGGAAGAAGAAATGAAAAGAATTTGAAAATCTAAAAAGGTTGATGTTACATCTAAACGTCAGTCTGATCAGATTTAATATATCAAATCTTTTTTTAAAGAAACATTTTATCAACTGGAAAATGAGCATAATCTAGCTGTCAAACATTTACTGTAGATTCATATTCATATTGTTGTTGTTGTAGTTTAAACGCCAGTTTTCAGCACATGGTAGGCTATACATAGTGGCTAGTATATCTGGTAGAAGAAGAACACGGGAAAACAAAGGAAAGAACCACTGACACACGGGGAGCTACTGGCAAACTTTCTAACACACACACACACACACACACGTACACACGTTGGTCGAGCGCGAGACTCAAACCCACACGGACAGAGGTGGGCTGAGCCTTGGACTCGAACGCACGCGGACAGGGGTGAGATGTTTGTGTGTGTGTTTGTATCTCTGTGTGTGTGTGTGTGTGTGATTTAGATTTTTAACGCAACATTAACAATTATTAAGACATATCGCTACGAGTCTGCAGTGTGGCAGTTTATAGTGATGTCTAGCACTGGGGCATCATGTAGCATCATGTCCCACCCAGTCACATTATCCTGACACCAGGCCGATCAGTCCTAACACTAATCTCTTAATGCTGAGCGCCTAGCGAGGCAGCTGTTTGTACCATTTTATAAGTCTTTGGTATAACTCGGCCGGGGTTAGAACCCGTGACCTCCCGCATCCGAGGCGGACCATCTAACCACTAGTACATCGGAGCAGTCCAGGGGGAGATGTCAGTGATGTGTACAGGCGAGAGCCATAGACCTATCGGCTACACCGGGCCTCCATATTCATATTATAATGTTGATGCAATATCATCTAGTGAGTGGAAGTGTAGGCATCTCTTAGATTGATTTCACTAATTTTTAACTTTCAGCAAATACCAGATTATTAAAGATAGGAACAACCAATAAAGAAAAAACCACAGATGTACTCTAAAAAATGATGAATGACTTACATGCTTCCTTTTAATCAAGAGATAACTTTTTGTCTGCTATTGTAGCTTTGGTAATATTTCATTATTTATAGGAGAAGAATGTGTTCAATTAGTCATTTAAATTTCTTGAAGTAATCAATAGATTATTTCTCAGGCGAAATATGGAAGTACTCAGTCCAAGAACATTTATTGGTACTTCAGTGGACAATAGAAAAATGTACTGGATACCTTTGAAACCTGTGTCTAGGTTAATGGTTTACATATACAATTTCCCTCCTGAAACATATTTAATTTTGTATTTATTCCTTTACTTTCTTGTGAGAAAAAATTGATAGATCTTTAAGAAGACAGGCAGGAAAGTATGAAGTTTCAGATTTCAAATTTTCATTTTTATGTAATGAGGATGTTGCTTACCCCTCAAAAAAATGAGCTATCGTTAAAATAACATGTGTTCCCAGGATGGAACCGCTACCGGCAACAACACGGCGAAGGTCATTTGTAATGCCGACAATCATCACCTTATCAAAGAAAAAGAGATATGTTTTATTTTCGAGGAGAAAGGATCTCGTCTTTTTTATTTATATTTAATCTATGACTTCTCCGTGTCCAAATCATAAAATATCCAGATTTCGAGAAAAGCAAAAGATTCCATATTGTTAGACCTTATTGTTTTGCCCATTTAAGTAATATGTCTCTTGATATCGTCCAAATCCTTCACACATGAAGCTACCATGACAGCACGCAAATCTACCAAAAACTTTATATCATAAGGTTTTTGCAAAACTAAATACAAAATGATAATTTTGATGCAGTGATTGCAGAACCCGAAATAGGATCAAAGAAAACTGGATTTAAGCAATAGTTAACTACATCCTAATGCCAGGCAATCATGGGAAAAGTGGCCATCTTTAATGGAAGTGTTTAAAACCTGGTCACTTTGGTGATTTAGATATGACGTACCATCCATGGCAGCAAGAAAATCTACCCTAAAACTTTATATCGAATGTTTCTCCATAACTAGAGACTTCATCCAAAATGATCTTTTGTCGCAATGATTGCAGGACCCAAAATGAGATTTTAAAACTGGATTCTAGCAATAGTTAAGTATATTATAATGACAGACATTCCTGGAAAAAGTAGCCATCTTCAACTGAAGTGTTGTAAAACATGTTCACCTTGGCAGATTGATTTAGATATGACGTACCATCCAAGGCCATGATCCTTGCGCTGCCTCTTTTCCACCAACGATTCTCTTGGTGATCGGCTGAACAACTGGAGTACCACATGGAACAGTAGTCTCTGTACAACAACCCAAATACGTTTTCTAATAAATTCTTAAGCAGTGTAACATATGTAATCCGTGTTCATTAATACGACGTATAGTATTTCGAAAAGAAGAGTGATATACCACCATTGTTATCTTTGTATCCTTATTCATCGAGTTCTGAATAATGGTAAGTCATTTTGTTGATTCAAGCAGCTGAAGAATATTATTAATCGCTTCGAAGACTTTGATTTGTATAATAATGTTGCCGGGTTATATGTTATAGTTTGTCCAACCATAATTATCTTCTGACGGTAGTGCACAAATTACAGAGGAAGATTGGTTAAAAAAAAGTACATAAACAAGCAACTAAAAATTCGTACTAAAGTTAATACAATGGAAAATGAATTGTCCAAACTCAGCCAGTGAAGTAAGAATGGTTCTGGTAAACTTTGGATTAATGAGTCTAAATAACAAATATCATATAATTTTTTTGTGGAAACATGTTTCGGTTTGTAAGAATAAAAGAAAACTGTATGATTCAACCGCTTCTGTATTTTGCATTTAACTCAATACTCAGCGAGATGATGTTGATCACATAGCTAACGTGAGACGACATAAATTTCTCTCCATACCGTTCTACATTTATTATGGCGATTCTAGTAGTTATTGCAGGAGATTTCATTACGTCACTTTCAAATAAAGACAGACAATTTCAACACATTACACAAAACCTGTTTGTTTTTTCTTCAACATTTTGACAAAAAGTGGATAAGCTGCTTCTTTAAAATACACACATATCCTCTTGTTCGATAAGCACTATTAAATGGAATATAAACATATACGTTGGAAAATAGTTTGCTTCTCTTTCTAGTCTCTCCTTCGAAGGGGAAATTACTCATGTGACCCTGTTTAATTTTCAAACATGATATTAGCAAAGTTTATATAAGATTTACGTTAGGTTCCAAATACGTAATAGTACGCACGTGGCGACAACTGACAAAGGACAACGGCGGGCAGAGCTAGTAGCAGAAGAAACCTCATTTTCAATGAAGTGCGTTTAAATGTGTGTCTGTAAATCTGAAATAATAATAATAATTGATGCTATATAATATCATCTTTGACGAACAATAAAGCCTCATGACTGAAATAATAATGAAAGGTCATAGTAAATATATTATTTATTATATTGTATTTATGAAGCTTTAATGTTGCTATTATTACTATTACTGTTGTGCAGTTGCATTCTCTACACTAATTCTTTTCAGAAATTATGGTTTAAAACCAATACTAGGTAGGTAAAATGCGATTACGATTAAACTCTGGTCATATTACCAGTAGTCCTCATAGCCGTTTGGGATAGGTTGATATTTCTAACAACAGTTGATTGCTTTCATTTGAAACAAAGAAAGGAAATGGATCAGAGCAAAGTCTATCAACTTATGGAGCGATTATTTTCAAGTTCAATTAAAAAGAAGCAGTTACAAATGCAAAATAATACGAATTTATCAGTAAAAATAGACTGGTAACATATATGTCACTGTCCATATTTCATTTAAGTAAACAAGGTTAAAACATGGATTAAACTATTAAACTATTCTATTAGAGAAATAAGTTGTGGAAGGAAGATAGTAATAAGCAGAAATGTTTGACCTATCTTCCATTCCCCCCCCCCCGAAAAAAAAAATTTCAGCACACAAAAATAACAAGACGCTTTTGCTTGAATAATTAGTCAAAATTAAAAAATAAGCAGAATTTTTTACCTATCTTCCATTCCCCCAAAATATATTTCAGAAAACAAAAATAAACAAGAAGCCGTTGACTGAATAATTAGTCAAAATTAAAGATTGTTTATTTGAATTATAACAAAAGTATTGAATGCAATGAAATAACAACAATATGATGTTGTAACACGCCAGGGGTCTAAGAACAGCTAGTATAACCTCCGCTCAGTTCCGATCGAAAATAACCCATGTCGAACCCGCTGCATGAGTTTGGCTTGCGGTTAATGTATCTCCCATTTTCTAAGACATCAAGACAACATTCGTCGTCAGGTGAATCAAACTATGGAAACCCATTCACGCGACTCTCGTTTACATACGTATATGGTTTTTCTTGGTTCACATTCGAATTATTAAATGGTTCGAAATTCTTAGCTGTAGATCGGTGTTTCATGACACGTACAACAAAACAGGACCCAAACACCTTATGCACATATTTATTCATTGCACAGATTACTAAACACCTATACGTGAGAATATCCCAAGAAATCCTTATACTGAGAAATTTGATAGACACATTAATTATACAAAACTAATTGCTACCTTAAAGTCTGTTCAATACGGTTCTTAATGAATGACGCATGTAGCTAATAATTGTCTAATTACTCAGCTTGTGAAATATCTTCCTAGTACCGATTTCCCAGATTCAAACAAATAATCACGAAAACCTTAACAACCTGTAAACGGATATGTAAAAAATGCGCGTACATAGGCTTGTTAAAATATGCTTCGGTATCAATATAAAGCCTACTTGAGCATAGTCGGTGCTTACTTACCTTCTGCTCTTTGCAGCGATTGAGATGCATATCCTTTCAGAAGATTCGTTGCCTTTTATACAGTTTAAAATAATGATAAATGTCAAGGGCAATATTTTCTAGGTCAATGTTATCCATGAAGCTCATTATGCATGAATGGTTCAAAAAGTAGGTCCACATAGCTACCAGAATTATGAACCCCATAACATTATTTTCTACAAAAAAAAAAGCTGATGAATTGATGTAAACTCTCCATAAAGGGGTTTGACATTTAATAGATTTTATTGCAAAATTACTAAGTTGCATAGTTTTACGTATACTTTATCCTGTTTGCGATTCCCCGGCTACGTGTATCAAATCACGTGCGATTCGTAGTAATTAAGGGAGTGATTGTTGCTTATTTGGACATTTTCGCGAAAACGCTGTCAACAGAAAGCATGCATCTGAGAGAACGCTCATCTGATTGTCTGGACTTTAGAAAAAAATGTTTCGATTAATATTGAAATATTACATTAATTTCGTTAAAATGAAGCAATTAATTTAAACTATTTCAAATTTAATTAAGTAAAATGAAGAAATTAAATATTTTGAGATTTTTTTCTGATGTATGTTCCTGTGTCATTATTGTTTTATATATACTTTGTAAGTTTTACTTTATTCCATATATGAACTGCTTGGTGCATGTTGAATTTGTGCTTGTAACAATTGTCCATCGTTGATGATTAAAATACGATCAAATGTTGCTATCAAATAATGTTTGATAGAACTGAAGCTAGTGTGTACAACGCTGGACCTTTGAAAGGACCTTTTTGCGTATTATGCATGCACGATAAGTAAGATAAGTCAAGTTCTTGTTAGAATCAGTTCCAAATACTGTTGATGTACGCAATTACATGTCAGCAATATGGCTTATGGGGCAGTACTTCATACGACATTTTCTCATGACATAAAGATGTAAGGCTACACTATCACGTTTCATGATTAAAACTTTGGTTGAAGCTATCAATTGAACAATGTCAGAAAAAGAACTGTGAGAAAGAAGATAGGAACAAGAAAAAAGGAAATCAGGAAAGAAAGAACACAGAAGTATTGAGGATACATATACAGATTGATTGCTTGATTGATTAATCGATAGGTTAAATAAGAAAATTATGAGTAAAGGGCAGGGGCTGCCATAGAATAGTTGACAGCAAATGGTGCCCGTGGCGAACCATGCTCCCTCAGATTTGGCGCACATTTAGCTTGGCGCCCTAGGCACCCGTCGAGTTCGCCTATATGGAGGGGACACCCCTGATAAAAAGATATACGTGAGAGAAGTTACACCTTGTATGGCAGGGTTTTAGTTTGATACGATGCAATTATTGTAGAATTCACAAACTATTTGCTGCTTATACAGCAATTATTTAACGAGAACACATTATTTCTTATTCATTATTTGCCCTCGGTGTGAGGATAGCTTTTCTTGTTTTCTTGCTTGTGGGTATTTTTCGGGGGTGGGTGGGGTAAGCCACTTGGACTTTTAAATCTCGCAAATAAGCAGGGTGAAATTTTGGTGAAAAATGTATACATGGTAGAAAGATATACCCTAAAACATTTTTTGTGACATATGCCATTATGTATATTGAAACATGCATAAAACGAGGTTGGAACACCGTTTTTTGTTTTGTTTCTTTTTTAGTACAAAAATCAAACTTTCCACTACTTTCAATTCCAATGCTTCATCCTGGATCGATATTGACCAAACAGCGAGGACCGTACAGATCTACATGCACGCGTTGTACTTTGTTCGCTTAACCTCTTCGACACGATTGTCGGTAGAAATCTGCACTTAACGATATGACTGAGGATTATTACGAACTCTTCAACCACCGAACAATGGCGAAGTGATGTACCTACGGTATACATTCATATGTGCTTATATTCATGAGAATGTTTGTCGCTGAATAATGCACGAAATGTTGCATCAATTTCGCAACTAGACTACATTACTGATTGGTTTCAGCACAGTCTGGAAGGGGAGAGGGGTCTGTAGAATGAAAGATAGGAATATACAGCACAAGACCCCTAAAAGGTACCCTGCCATCTATTACAATAAATTTATAATATATATATATATATATATATATATATATATATATATATATATATATATATATATATAGACAGATAGATAGATAGTTAGATAGAAAGATAGATAATGTGTATGTGTGTGTGTGTCTATGTGTGTACTAATACGAAAACTAGAACACTAGATACCGACATACCTAGTTAACTTACCCGGAAATAGAATTTCCTAAATGTAGCCATTTTTCATCGTAGAATATAATCAAATCCACTACTATGCAGGGGCGGATCCAGAAAATCCTCCGGGGAGGGGGAGGGTCGCGTGAACTAGTAGGCGAGAGTACACTAGACGGAATTCCAGGTGTGGGACCAGGAGACGAAGCCCCTGGAAGCTCCTGTATTTTAAGTGTTACCAGGGCATAATTGTAACCATTTAACTGTAAAGAAAGTTTACCCTAAGAAACTTTGCACATATGCAAACCAGCTTTTACAATGGCTGCATTAAACATCCTTTCAAACAGTACAGCCTCTGTATTAACACGACGCGAAATCTGATTGGTCACTAAATGTCAACAACATTTACTTACAGCTGCATTTCCTTATACATTAACAAACCGCTCCGATAGTCGACATAAGTTCAAGTGCATCATGTATTGGCTTATTTAGAATCAACACCGGAATCAAAATTAAATTAATTTTGTTGTATTATGCAAAAGATTTCAACCAAATGTTAATAAAATCATACTCCATTATGTCAGAAAGTGTGATAACACTGATATCGACATTCCGAAATCACAATGAAAATGAGATCTTGTTGCCGCGAGTTTTGAATGTCTGGAACTGACGACCATGACGCTGCTGGAACTGTGTATTCATTTTATGCAAGTTTCCAAAAGCTGACCTTAGTTCGTTTTAATTTTGTAATAATTAGCTGGTTTAATACAAATATTAATGCTGAACTCTGGAATAAATTAGGCGACAGGAGCTGCAATAAAGACAAGAATTCAGATCCTAAAATGCAGTAGATTAAGCAATTTGAACCACTGAGGGGTGTGTGTTTATGCCCCAAGGCCGGGTCCCAAATAAATGAAAGCCAAGTGTTGCGTGTGTCTA
>JAECUM010045038.1:0-10034 GCA_016617855.1 Megalonaias nervosa
TGTGTGTGTGTGTGTGTGTGTGTGTGTGTGTGTGTGTGTGTGTGTGTGTGTGTGTGTGTGTGTGTGTGTGTGTGTGTGTGTGAATGATGTTGCACGCCAAAAAAAACACGTTAGTAGTTGTTACACGTCAGTTGGTTTTCTTGTCAGGGCAGCTTTAACTTTTCAAACGTTTTGACTATGTTTTTAATTGGCTGAGAGGGGCAGAGATTTGAAGCTAATGCAGAAACGCCCGAAGTCATCCAACTGTATATGAGATTGTACATGCATGCTCCACACAAATAAAAATAATTATAAACTTTTAAACTTTGCTCCAAAGCTGATCTCATTATGAGAACCTGAGAGGTATGTTAATTTGATCAGTTATATCGTTTAATTAGTTTTATACTGAAATTAGCAATAACAATAATACTGTATCAGTGATTATGTGTATTCCTTTGTGGAATATTGTTCATATATGTATATGTTGACCATTATAGTTACACACATATGAATTCATTTTAAATCTGTATTAGTACGTGTGCAAGATACCTGTGTAAGTTCTATGTTACTTTTTTTATTTCTAAAGAAAATTGTTTTTATTTTATAACATTGACCTGTTACAAAATTGAATACCACGTGCCAGATGAATCTTGCATGACCAGATGGGTTATCCACGTTAAATAAAGATGATGATCATGATGATGATGATGATCATCATTATTATTATTATTATTATTATTATTATTATTATTATTATTATTTATTATTATTATTATTATTATTATTATTATTATTATTATAAATTTACATATTATTAGAAGTTAACATGTCGTCAATATTATACGCAATTTTTTTTCTAAAGTAGCGAGAGAGAGAGAGAGAGAGAGAGAGAGAGAGAGAGAGAGAGATTGTTATGAATCCTTTGTACAAAGAGGGTCTTATCTCTTATTGTTTACCTTGTTTGAAAACTCTTTTAAGATTAAAAAGACATTTGAGGTCGAGTACAGTTCCCAAAGAAAATGTTACCCCCAAAATATAGGTGACTGCCTTATTCTTCTGTATTTCAAACTTGAATACCTTCGTTACATATGTAAAAGATGCCATAAGATGATCTCAGTCAGCAAATACTAGTGTTCGGTATGACAAATCTGACGAATTTTATTTGATAACTTCGAATTGTACAAACACGGTCGACAAGGGAAACAACCTTTACTAAAATTACCTACCTTGAAAAGGAACTATTTCTGCTATCTGAGGCAAGCGCAGTAAAGTAGTTTTTTGCTCTTGATTAACTATTCTCTTCAAAACATAGAATACCATCAAACTCCGGAATTATTAGCCATCAACTATCTTGAGTCTTTCATTTACTCACGGTTAATTTTGAAACTGTTATGGCGTATATTTTCAGACTCAGATAGAGAGAACAAGGAAGCGGAGAAGAGAAAAAAGTCAATAAGTTCGTCGGACACAAGTGAGGGGTCGTCACCGACCAAAAAGAAGAAAGCTCGCACAACATTTACCGGAAGACAAATATTTGAGCTTGAGAAACAATTTGAGCAAAAGAAATATTTGTCGTCTGCCGAAAGAGCAGAAATGGCGGCATTGCTATCCGTCACTGAGACACAGGTAATCATTGGCTTTAAATCGGAGATCGAATATCATTCTGCTGTGATGATTTAATCGGGATGGTCGAATTTTATGCAAAAATAATTCAGTGACAATCAGTATAACTTGCTTATATTCTTACCAGAACATCATGATATGCCCGTATAGGGCCATTCCTGATGGAATACACTGTATAATAAGCTCATTAAAAGCGAAACATATAATAGTTAATCTGACATGAAACTTTGCCATACCTATCTTACCCATGGTGTGTATGATCAAGTACGAGTGTTTTCTGAGATTTCAAATCCATTATAATGACTTTGCCTTTCTATTTGGAACAATCATTAACCTTTCATTTTCACTCACTGACACTTCCAACACATCCTACCTTGTTGATGTTTGATGCTATAATCAAATCATTAGTTGGAAATGTGATACTCTTGGGTTCCTAAGTGATTAGTCACAATTACTAAAAATCACTTTTAAAAGTAGTCCGAACAATTATTTCCGTTATCTGAATTTAAATTGATTCACACATAATGATTTTGTTGGTGTAAACAAGTTAAGTCGATTTATGCATTTCATCCTCAGCCTTTTAACTTAAACTACACTGGTTTTATTGCATTAATGCCAATTTTTTTCAGCACATGAAGAACCACCAACCCATGGGAAGCTTCTGACAAGCTTTCTCGCATACAACAATTGCAGGGCCTGAGACTCGAACCCACGCCGACATAGGTGAGATATCAGTGATCTGTAAAGGCGAGCGCCTTGGACCACTTGGTCAACAGGAGCCCCAAACTTAAAATGCAGGGTGCTGTTCAAGATTGTGAAGTTAAAATCCGACTATGTGTTCAAGATTATGATCTTAAAATGCGACTAGGTGTTAATGATTATGATCTTAAAATCCGGCTAGGTGTTCAAGATTTTGATCTTAAAATGCGACTAGGTGTCCAAGATTGGGATCTTAAAATGCGACCAGATGTTCAAGATTATGATCTTAAAATGCGACTAGGTATTCAAGATTGCAAATGGATGTATTCTCAGCGGCGAAATACTATATTATTTATATTTAAATCCCATTTATACTTAGCTTTTTCCTCGTTTTACTTACAGGGTCAATAAAAATTGTGTTAAAATCGTTATTAAGATATCTATTGTCTTCTTTCAGTGTATCAATCCACTTCTCAGAAAGTGCAAAAACTAAGTTTCAAACCAAAAGTTGATCTCGAACATAATTGAAACGGCTGTCGTCCCCCTCAGACCAAATAAGAAAAAAACTGAGGGCTAAATTAGACATCTTAACGTGATATTTAAATAGTTATTCATACATATTTCTTGCAATTGAAAAAAACAAAAAACATTTTAGCGGGTTTACAATTTAATGAATCGAGATAAATTTTGAAGGAAGAATTTTTAAATAATTATTTTGGAGTTTAGTTAGGGTTTTAATGGATTCAAAATCACGACTAAATTATAAAAATCAAAATGAGTTCCTTCGTATTATCACACCATGGTTCTTGTAGATATTACTGATCTGAAGTTAATGCTTGAATCAAAGAGATATATTATCTTATAATCCATCTTGAAGCTCTTCTCTATAAAACATAAAACAAGAAGCTATTATCTTACCATGCACCATTAAGTGACACCAATATTATAGATTTAACTCGTTATTATTTCATATGGTTAAACGGAATAAGCATCAGCAAAGAGCGTTCTATAGTTACAATAAATCGAGTACATTATTTTCACAAGCATGGACGATCTCTGTTTTAAAACCAGTCGGGATCAAAGCTTGCAGATGAAAGTGTTAGCTGCACGTTGGAAGCTGCAGGACCATTCTGAAACAATACCTTTTGTTTGTTCACAGGTGAAGATCTGGTTTCAGAACAGGCGGACAAAATGGAAAAAGCAGGAAAACATAACAGCAGCAGAGGTTTCGGAACACAAACTTAGTGCTGAAAAGAACCCTGATGTTGCAAAAGCTATTCAGAATGCTGCCAAACTAAAGAAAGCAAAAGAACGAGTTCTCGCAGTATCACCAACAAACTCGGTCACTTCGAGCGTCTCGAATTGCAAAGTGTCAATTGACAATACAGAAAGTGATGAACAACAAAATGTCGATAGAATGTCTGTTTGTAACGGAAGTGAAGGATTAAATATTCCAAAGCCGGCTGCATGTAAACAAAATCATTCCGAGACTGTGGTAGACGATGCGGGCACATCAAATGATATACCTCACAATGTATTGATCGATAACCAGCAACTTGAACTTGTATGATTGTACGCGAATGACGTATAATATGAAATGACATTGATACTCCACAAAAGAGGTAGTGTATGCGAATTAAAATGCCTCAGACAAAAAGGAATGGAAAATGCCCCACCCCCACCCCCGTACTTTCTGTAGACGGCTATGTCTGTGCACACTTGTAAAGTGACAATTCCTCCACAGAATGTGGGAGCATTTCCATTTTAAACGTCATATCAATCTAAACACATGATACGAGAGACAAGCATGTGTGATTTAGATATCTGATCAGTGTGTACTAAATATTTAACTAAATTGCAAAGTTTCACTCGCACGAAGTATAAATGAATATTTAATTGAACAAAGCACGTCTTAGAAATGGTTCACAATACCTACTATAGTTTTAAATTATACGCATACTTGACATGGCGTGAAAAGAGGGGCTGAAAAGACAAGATGATAGCATTAGTGCCAGGAATATAACTGCGATGTATGATGGAGAAATAATGATTCATTACTTCAGTATGAGCTGATGGACAAGTACAAAAATACTATATCCAGATTCAGTTCGAACTAATTAGGTATTAATAATGTTTCACTAAATGGCTTGATGCTGAAAGTGAAAAATGTGCAGCTAGGGAACTGAGTATGAAAAATTACAGGGTTAAACACTTACTAACTGTGAGCATAAAAACTACTGGGTCAAACATTTATGTACTGTGAGTATGAAAAACTACAGGGTTAAATATTTACGTACTGCGAGCATGAAAGCTACTGGGTTAAACATTTATATACTGTGAGCATGAACAAACTACAGGGTTAAATATTTACGTAATGTGAGCATGAAAACTGCTGAGTCTAACATTTACGTACTGTACAATTATTGACCTTGGTTGAGATGAATATTTATGTACTAGTAAACCTCATCTTGACTCAAGAAATGAGGTCACCATAACTTCTTATTCACCTCAACAAAGGTCTATATTTGTTTTATAACATGATTTCGTGTAAAAGTTTGAAATTTAACTTTGTTTTAGTCTAGTGAAACTGACATTGAACAGCATGACACCCAGCAATTAAGTTTCTATTGAAAAGTGAGAAATGTTATCGAAAAGAACGAATTGTTCGAGGTCTTGTTAGGAAGTATGATTTATGGACAAACCACGGTAAGTTATTAAAATTTGTAGATGTAGCTCAGAACGTCGGAGCAAATCTGATGCTTTACGAAGAATTGGGATGGAAACGGTAACTAGAGTGCAATTGTTCTTTAAATTTCATGATATGAATACTTGAATGTCCTTTGAATGTTTCGAAACATAGATTGTTCAGGAAATATGGCATTTAAATAAGTTTCATCAGATAAGAAATCGGTTTCATTAGGCTCATCGTGAAACTTTCATCATGCAATGCAAATTGCGTTTCATTTAATAATGAATTCTGATTGGGTGCTTCATTTAATAACGAATTCTGATTGGTAATTTTAATTAATTTGTTGTTTTATTACAATAAAGGAAAAATAAGAAAATACAAACAAAACACTAAAACAAGCAACATTTTATTAAAGCTGTAAACATTCTTTTAATTGTTTATATATTATTGCATTTTTTTTTATCCCGTCTCCCAAATCTACAATTTTCGTCAGAAAAAGTCGAAAAATACGAGGACTACTTTTTATTAGTGGATGCCCATCTATGTCGCTTTTTGTGCTAGCCAGAGTGGTGAAAGGTGATAAAACTGTAACATGGCAATTTGAATATATTTTAAAACATTGTCTCTGCCAATGACATCATTTAAAGTTTGTGGTTCGCAATATAACGTGTTTGACTGAGAGTTAGTGTAATGTATTTTCGAGGTTAAAGTGAGCCCTTCGTCGAGCAAGATTCAATCAATTATTTTGAGGTTGGTTGAGAAAAAGACAAATGAGACTAAATTATGCAAATCGACAATCTGTTATTTATTTCATGATTTGCAGGTATGGAAATAAAAATCAATCAGAAAACATGCACAGTTCTTCATTATAATAAATACTGGCTTACAATGAAGGAACAATGAATTTACACGAGAGCAACATCCGGAACGAGGAATTCCATTTACGGTTAACCAGGCATTCAGATTGTTAATATTTTCATGAGTTACCTGAGCGCATAATAAAACTTTAATTGCAATAAATAAAGTGTCCAAGGAAAATATGATAGTACGGTGCAGACCATAAAGTTAAGGTTGGCAAAACTGTCGAAGCAAATAACATTATCTTATTTTTCAGTACTACTAGTTTGCTTTGTCCCTGTAGAATATTGTGTGTTCCCCAAATTTGGACACAATCGGAGCACATTCGGCTGTAAGGAGAATACCTTTAGCTTATATCAGTGACGTCATTATGTATTACGCTTATTACAAACCCCAAAACAATATTTTGGGGGGCGATGGCAGCAACAATACGAAAACAACACGTGGTTGCTTTTACCATTGTTTCAGGCAGGATTGAACTCGAATTAATTTATGTATGTCGCACTTTCTTTTCTTAAGATGTGTCTTTTTTGTTGCTTTGCAAATCATTTTGTATTTGTGACAAAATAATTTTGAAAAAGGAAACTTGCAGTGAATCAATAGACAGAACGACTACGGTTCCGAAAAGGAACAAATGTCATAACCTTTCCAAAACTATAAGATGAGTAAATTTGTTTTAAGATACGATTTACCTTCTAAGGCTAATAGTACAGGATCACACGCTTGCATATGGCAGGAGACATGTTCATGCCTTAAACATTTGTTCACAGTAATGATGTAATGGCTATTATCTCATATTCTGTACACTTTAGATACAGCATGTGCAGTGTAATATTATTGACATTTACAATATACCTTTGCCGGAAACTCGAATGGTTCTCTTAGAGATTTTGATCACAATCAGTCAAATAATAGAGGATAAACGTTGTGAACCATTCGAAAACGAGGTTTCCAATCTACTGAATGTCATTCATGCTATAATTACAAACCTATATTGGTATTTTAGCAAGAAAAAAAAGAAGAAGAAAAAAAGAAAATGAAAACACCTAATTAAATTTTCATAAGGGATACCATGATTCTACGCAGAAAATTACGCCAAATAAGATTACAGGGACTGATGTGGGAGGAGGATCAAACAACCAAAACGTTTCGTAGAGTAAGATTTTTGTGCAATTAAATGGTTAAAATTATGGCCTGTAAAAGCTTAAAATGTCGGCGCCTCTACCAGTGGGCTTCCACCTGAGGTTCCTTCGACACATCCCTCGTCTACTAGTACTCCCCCCCCCCCCAAAACGATACCAAACGATAATTCTGCATCCGTCCATGGATTAAAATGATTCCGCATGAGATGCCATTGTGAGAATTCAATTGGTGCATTATTTATCAAATGCCAACAAACGACACTTGAGTGTATCAGGCAATTTTCTGAACGACATTATAGTCAATTCGAACCATCACCGTGTTGTATCTAATTGCAAATTAGTCTGCAATTTGTCACATAGACACCACTTTGCCTCATAGATATTTGGGAATTTGTCTTCGCATCGATCGCTTCAAACTTACCAGTGCAAGACCCACGAAAGCTTTTGTCAGCATTAACTAGATGGTTTCACCTTCATAAGCCGAGGGATTTCTTTTAATTAGTCTTGGTTCTCTAATCATTTTGCCGAAGTTCTTATGGCCTAGGGACTCTTGGCAATGGGATACAAGAGTGAAATGGAATAAGCGGAATCGACAAAGACTGTCATGCAACGGTGATCGATACAAGACACTTTCCTTGTACTTCACGTGCAGCAGTTTTCCGATAATTAAACCATTTTAGAAGCACACAAATGTTGGTCTTAGCTAAGTAGGGAGAAATGATTCGTTAATTAAGACTTGATATTCAGAATCGCTTCCCTAAATCAATCTGTTAAACGGAATGATAGCCGTTGGCATTTTGGGATATTCCATAAATTCCTATCGGTATCAAGTCATTCCAGATTTAGAATTAAAACAGAAAGACGGGAAGGAAGAACGTATCGAATAAGCAAAAACATTGTGCAATATTGAACTCGTGTTTCATTGCCTATGTTAATTTGCAGCCAGTTATTGTACATGCGCCATTATCATAAATAAGTCAAATGTTTCTTCATGAAAATTTGATTGAGCACATTACATTATTATCTATTAAGACTTCTTAATCTTTGTTTTATTTGCCGTTTGTTATCTTCTATCTGTACTCTCAAATGAATATATCGAGTCTCCATTGACAGCCATGCACAAATTAAATTATTTTTTATTTTTTGCTGCCGACACATTTTCTTTTAAATAATTATCCAAATTTACTTAATAGCATATAATTACTACAATGACAATGATATATCCGGGACATAATTTGCGCATAGATTTACATAAAACAACAGATGTCGTTATGGCTCGTCGATTTCTAGGTCAATACAAATATTTTCAAGCATCCGCAGCAAGTTGAAATAAACTAATTGAAACATAATAAATTTAAAGGTTTAATTCCTGTAGAAACAGCCATGTAAAGTTTTGCAGACACAAAGGTTTTTGTGTTTCATTTGTTTGTCTTGTCTATGTTTTGTATTTGCCTTTGAAAAGACTCATTAAGAGTCGAAAGCGCTAGGCTAGTTAGATACTAGTTTTGCACTGTTGAGGCTAGTTAGATACTAGTTTTGCACTGTTCGTTGTAAGTTTATTGCATTTATATATATATATATATATATATATATATATATATATATATATATATATATATATATATATATATATATATATATAAGAATAATTAGCTTTTATTATCTTACATACGCGTGCAATACACATCTATATCTATTTATCCACTTTACTAAGGTTTAAATTGCAACTCAGCTTGACATGTTATACAAAAAAATATGAAAAACATTAGTACACGGTATCTTGACGGTATCTTGACCAATAATGATACTGATGTATCGTTTTCATACTGTCTTGTTTTCATGACGTTCTCATTACTGCGGACCATATTACGTTTTCATGGCGTTTTGGTAATTATTATGGTTGATAGTATACTTTGTTTTATACCCGGTCCAAAACACTTTTCAATAAGGCGGAGATCATCTATATAAATGCCATGAAAGGGGTGTGCTTTGTTTCAATTAATGGAACAGAATACTCACAAACATTTCTTTGTGCATAACTGTCGCGTTCGGTACAATTATATCCTGGACGAAGAAAGCTATTAAAAAATGCAGCTAGGATGTAATTGAAGACAGCCCTCGACTGCGAAAACCGCTAGCTTGAGCTATTTCGTAAAATCTAGTTACACAATGAATAATTTGATCGTTCTTGACTTGTGGAGGTTGAGAAAACGATACAGACTCGATATCAAGACAGACTGATGTTGTTGGTGAAGATGAAATAAAGGAATCGTGAGAATAAGTAACAATTATTATTACGTACCTATTACTGGAAGAATCAATATTTGCAGAAGAAGTCGGCATTAAAATAGACAACAATGCATCACAAAATTAGGCTAGATCCAGGTATTAATATATAGTTGCCATTTGTTTCTAAACTCGTCGATTACGTCATCGATCAAGTTATAATAAAAAGCTAAAGGCAAATAAATGTACTCATTCTCAATGTACATGTAACGAGTCTTATACATTGTGTGCGTATAATTGTGTTTGTGTATGTGGGGCGTGGTTGCCAAAGATTAAGGCTAATATTTACAGTATTTATATCATAAAATAAATGAATATCACAATAACTGCATTCACTTAAAATTTTAGAGAGAGCTTATAACTATTTTGTAAAATAAAATTTACATAATATTCTATCGTTGGATAGTTATAAAATAGGAACCTCCATCCAGAAGTTTTGTTTTATTCTTTCTCAAACAGTGACACGTAACTGGAAATGCAGTTCTCTGAACATATTTGACACCGAAAACCAAAATAAGGAATATATTCTCGACAAAAATGGTGTATTCTTTATGACAACGACATACATCGGACTAAACAATCTTAGAGATCACATAACAAGAGACATCTGACTAAATAGTCTTAGAGATGACATAACGACAAATATCCGACTAAATAGTCTTCGAGATCACATAACCACGAATAGCTGATTCCAGTCTCTCTCTCTCTCTCTCTCTCTCTCTCTCTCTCTCTCTCTCTCTCTCTCCATATATATATAT
>JAECUM010045039.1:0-35364 GCA_016617855.1 Megalonaias nervosa
TTCTTAAGCGATCAAAGGCGCAGTATTCTTATATCTATATACATTAAAAAGAACTTCAAATAAGGAATTAAATTTTTTTATGCAAGTATACTGTCTTCTCTGATATTCATCTGCCAACAACCAAATAAAAGTACCTGTAACCACTGGTTGACGTCATTCTTTTCGGCTGTCCAGCTCCCGATGTGAACAATTCCTGAAGTATCCGTCACTTCCGTCGTGTTGAGGCGACCGCGAGGCGCACTGTAATCATGGGTTGGGTCGTTAACACCAAATTCACTTGAGGCCGAAATTTTTGTATCAGGGATTCCATTGGGACCCGATACTAGATCGTCGTTGCAAACAGCTGCATGAAGAAGTACATATGCTATGGTTGTGAAAAAGGTTGAATTTTAGACTCGTCGAAGCAAACGTCACACAAACACAGGAAACGCAAACATTTTCCCATCGGTATAGTTTATGTTCATGGATCAACTAATGATTTTGTTTACACTCTTCGCTTTCGGGTGAAGCGTAAGGATATTATAATAATCTCTACATGACTGTCCGTCTGTCCGTCCGATTGGTACCACATCTCCTCCTAAATGGTTGGGTGGAAATTCAAAAAAAGTGTTCTTGCCCCTAAAGGAAACACCAATGAGAGAGAAGTCATTCTTGGCTCCCGCTCTTGGGGGCCCTTTAAGGGGGGGGGGGGGGGTCAAGAATTAAATGTGCATAAATTTCAGTGACAATCCCAGTTCCATATATTTTCTGATCAAGCACCGCATATGCAGTCATATCAGGCAGATGCATTAAATGCTTGACGGACTTTAACGTTATGACACAGATTCAGTATAGGGCGGGTGAGTTTCAGTGGAGTCTGTGACACTGAGCCACTAAAAGGTGGGTGAGTTTGAGTGAGGTTCGTGACACGGAGTTACTATGGGGTGGGTAAAGTTCGGTAGGGTTTGTGACACTGGGTAACTATCAGGTTGATGAGTTTCAGTAGGGTTTGTGACACGAAGTTACTATGGGGTGGGTAAGTTTCAGTGTTGTTTGTGACACGGAGTCACTATGAAGTTGATCTGTTTCAGTGGGGTTTGGGTTTAAAATATGGAACTTTACAATGTTAGCGTTGTATCTGCTCAATATCTTTGCCATCTAGTTTTGCTTCAAATTAATCATAATTTGTTTTGCTTATCCCTTTAAAATGTTTTTATTTCCATAATTTTAATTTATATCGATGTAGAGCAAATGATGTATTTAAATAATGAAAGCAACGTCACTCCCTCTCGAGCAAGGTAATGCACGTAACCTCATTCCCTCTCAAGTAAAATAAAGGATGTAACATCGTTCACTCTTGAGTAAAATAATGACTGTAGCCTCCTTCCCTCTCGAGTAAAATGATGAACGTAATCCCATTCCCTCTCGAGTAATATAATGAATGTAACCTCGTTCCCTTTTGAGTAAAATAACGAACGCAACCTCCTCCCCTCTTGTCTGTTCTGTATTTTGCCTTTGTCATAATACTGCTCAGATACCTCGTGATAGTCCGATAAATCAACTCCCTAATCTATGTCGATACTGATGGACGATATATGGGTCTGATGACAACTGTTCATTAAAATAAAATGTGCAATTTTGCTGCATGCAAATCATTCTGGAGCAATCCTGCGTACGCTTAGACACATACCGTTAATTGCTAACAGCCCCTAACCCAAAAAGCAATATCATCACGGATGAGGGGCTGATTTATCAGCCTAACCTCGTGATAATCGTAAATATAGATTTTCGTCTGCAGACGTGAAACTACGACAGTCTCAATAAATAAATAAATAAAAAAATGAATAAATAAATAAATAAATAATGGCAGTGATAAGGTCATGATTTATCAAAACAGAAATTCCTATTTG
This sequence comes from Megalonaias nervosa, assembly GCA_016617855.1. Classification (NCBI taxonomy): domain Eukaryota; kingdom Metazoa; phylum Mollusca; class Bivalvia; order Unionida; family Unionidae; genus Megalonaias; species Megalonaias nervosa. The sequence continues at coordinate 1,890 of JAECUM010045039.1, forward strand.
TAACTAGAAATGTACTTATGGGACAAGGATGCACACCGATGCCTGAAACTGACCAAAAAAAAAAAAAAATGCGAAACGTAATCCACGTCTTACAGAAGTCAAGAAGGCTGTACAGGCGTATCACTATATGACCGATTGAACACAAAGACAAGAACAAAAATAATAAAAGTCAAAAATAATGCAAAGTCAAACATACATAGTCAAACATACAAAGTCAAACAAAGGAAAACATACGAGTGTATGCCCCCCTCCCTCCTCCACCACCAAAGTGTTCATCAACTATTCAACTGTGATGACGGTGTCCTGCGGTCAGGATCGATAAAGAAAAGAAATAATGTAAGAAAAAAAAACAAAATCACTGACTGGAAAAAAGTTGCTTTGATGCTTGAAGAAACGAAATATGTACAGGCGGTCAAGACGGACTAGTCAAGGTCAAGACGGACTACTCAAGTTCAAGATGGGGATTAAAAATATCTCCGTTCAAACAAGTTCGAGACCAGGCTTAATAAAATCTCAGACAGACATCGTTTGAGATGGGGCTTAATAATAGTTATTTCAGAAAGATGTCCAAGTACACAAATAAATTAAACTCCTTAAATAGACTGAAAGAAACGAAGAGAAAGAGATGCGTAGTCGAGAGAGAGAGAGAGAGAGAGAGAGAGAGAGAGAGAGAGAGAGAGAGAGCGCTATGTGCATTTACCTTGGGCGTATCCCAGTGGAATTCCCCCTGAAATACATAAATATTGCTATAATAGTTATCACAAACAGAACCCTGAAATGCATGGTATAATTTTAAACCAGACTCATAACTGAATGCATTAGAGTTTACACAGAGTGTTTTCTGGCACGTCATTCACGTTTTTATTTAAATTTGCCAATGGCAAAGGCTGAGAAGAAATGCTGTTGGTGATAGATACAGCTTCACACATACTTACACACAATGCTCTGTAGACTAGTTGTTTTCGAAAGTTACTAGCAGGGCTTACATATGTTTTTTTTTAAAGACGAAGATAAATGGATCGAACCTGCAAACAGTAATAGAAATAGAAAGGGAAATAATAAAAGTAAGAAAAAGAGTGCTGTAGTAAATTTTATCAGAATTGTATATGTACTTTATAAGCACTAAGTCAATTTTCATCATAAGCTTGGCACATGGAATAAAACCCACAACTACCCCGGTATGCGTTGTTGTATTGAGAAAGATGTCTCCATTCGGCCATTAATTTACACTCAGATGTTATCTGTTTCCGGTGGGTGAAGAGACATGTGGAGGATTATTCTGAATTTAGATAACTGCAATCACGTCTGAATGCAATATTATAAACAGACGAGGGATTGAATTTCTAGTTCCAGTCAAGCCTGTTATGGCGAATGCATGCAGGTAACAACGACCTGTGTATAAAACTCGGGTTCTAACAAATATACAGGTTTTTTATTTTCTGGTTAATCATGGTGATACAAGATTTAAGTGTCTTAATTTTCGTTTTTATTGTCATACCTACTGGATGGCGGGATCACATTAGCTTAAATTCCACAGCGATCAGTTTGGCGTCTGTGCGTGTCAATCCGTAACCTCAGTATTTATTCTTTTTTACTATACTTTTCACGATTTTCGGGACGTGTTCAACATGCCTCCATTGTCAGCATTTTATTACATTCATTTTGTATGTTGCCTACTCTTATTATATTGTTGCCCTGCCTTTGAGAGAGAGAGAGAGAGAGAGAGAGAGAGAGAGAGAGAGAGAGAGAGAGAGAGAGAGAGAGGGGGGGCACTATGACATACAAGACAACTGTGTAGGGGAAGAATTTCCAAGGGAGAAGACAATAATGGATTTAATATTACACTTGACACAATATGACGTCAATTGGAAGTTCCACGACAGGACCTCGCATGTACTTGTAGGAATACACATAAGTTTCATGCGTTTGGTGAATCACCACATGTGTCAGAACATCAAAGGACGACGATGTTCGGACTGTTACTTTGTCTCCCTCTGTTGCCATTTCGTTCCATGTGAACAAACGTAATTCAGAATGAAGTTCTCAACGGCGAGGAATTACACCCGAGGTTTCATTCTCCACTTGACGGAAAAGACCGAAGACGTTCTGATTCTTAGTATTGTATTCCTGAATCAAGGGACATGCTCAATGCAGATGAAACTTGATGATTTATAATGCAATATACCCAGTTTGTTATTTGTTATGAATATACTGTGTGTTTAATTTTTGTCTATGATTATAGATTGTAATGATCATTCATAAACAACATATTACATAGCTAGTTTTTGTGCATGATTATAATTTATATGTTAAGATAAATTCAAACTACAAATAGGCTGTTTACTTGGATTTTAGTTTTAACGCCAGCCTTGATCATGAATCTGTTTACAGTTTGGGGTAATTTTCCATTATAATTATTGAGCATTGAAACATAAGTCAGGTGTGGTTGTGTTGTGACATAAGTCATGTGGGGAGGTATCAGGACATAGATTAAGTAGGAATGTATTGCGACATATAGTCGTAGTAGCGTTGTGACGATTTATATATAGAGAAAGAAGTGAACGATTATTCATTCCCATTCCTATTACTGTTCTTATTTTATTTTCAGTCTGCATAAGTATTTAATTCTGTCTTAAGATATAATTTGAGGGGAATCATTTATTTAAATTATTTATTGGAATTACAAAGTGTTCATATCGCTGTTTTGACTAAACATTGTTTTGGGATTATTTTGAATTCATTCAGAGACGTTCTGGATATACTGCATTTCATGGAACGGACGAACTGTATGCCGTCTTTCATTTAACAGGCTTAGAAACGACCGTCAAACATTTGCTTCCAATTTGTTAACTTTATCTATCACTTCATACCTATTTAGCTCAAAATAGGAACAAAGATAAGTCTTTGACGATGAAGATTTCTCTTTATATATTTAGAGATTACTCCACATCCGTTCCAGTTTCATAGACCCTGATCAAGGACTGCCAGTACACGTATTTCTTTATCCAGGCTGCGTGGTAATGAATTTTCCTAAAGTAAAACAGTTCAACATCGTGGTGTCAATAATAAAATAAAAGCGTTATGCTTTATGTCCTGTATATTAGGCTGTGCTAAGACTGGAAAGTTTGCAAATGTAGTTTGTCAATATACCATTCTCAAATACCCACATAGTCTGAGCAAGACTAGAACCCAAGCGAACAGATGTTAGATGGCAATGATCGGTAAAGGCAAGCGCTTTAGACCACTAGGCCACCAGGAATCACCAAAGTAATTGTAATAAAATTATATCAATGCAGATAAACATTTATATATAATTATAAAGCTGATTTTATTGTAGATAATTTTACAATGAATAAAGATAGCATAATTAAAACTGTAGACCTGATTTGATACCCTTGTTCCAGATTAATTGAGGAATTTTCCTAGTTGAATAAGAACTATAACTGCAAAAGTTGGTGTTTTGAAATTGAATCTAGACTTTGCGTGCCGTGGGTTTGTTTCTCTTTTGCTACATATGAATGTGTCCATAATAGACACTGGTAAATCTACCGTTAAGTTCAATGATTATATATTTGGTGGTGATTAAGCAAAGTGATTTTTAAACTGAGACGCACTGAATTCATTCTTCATAATGAATGTGCAAACTTGAAACAAATGTTTCAAAACACACGAGTATCTTATATGTGACAAGAGGATTTAAACAAAAATCCCAACACAATCTAATCAGATAATGTCATGATCTACTCCAGGGGTCTCAAACTGAAACCACTTTGATGGCCGCACGAGGGCATTTTCGATGGCCCAAGGACCGCACCACCTTTGTTATCTCTCATGACACATTTTGACGCCAATCATTTTGCGGACCACAGGATACGGCTTGGCGGGCCGCATGTTTGAGATCCCTGATCTACTCGGATTGCTACAATTGTCACACACTAAGTTTGCGTCAGAAATGAATAGAATACATGTTATCACAGAGGTTTCATTACACAATATAAAATTATGTGTTTGTGTTTTTTTTTTTATTTTTAACGTAGCTTTAACGATTTTCCAGTCATATCGCTACGATGTCTGCAGTATGGCAGTTTTATAGTGATGTCTAGCACTTGGGCATCATTCCTCAGACATGTAGCATCATGTCCCATCCAGTCACATTATCCTGACACCAAGCCAACCAGTCCTAATACTAACCTCTTAAAGCTGAGCGCCAAGAGAGGCAGCTGCTAGTACCATTTTTTAAGTCTTTGGTATGACTAGGCCGGGGTTTGAACCCGCGACAGCCCACATCCGAGGCGGACGCTCTAACCACTTAGGCCACCGTAGAGGTCAATCTAAATTAATAAAATAGCAACTTATTTGTGTCAAAGAGAAGATGCAATTTTACCTATTTATAATTACTAGAGTATTTCATTCTGAATAGGTGTTTGTATTTTAAACTAGTCCGTTTGCGTAAAATCAACGCTTTACTGGGCACCTCGAAATAACTTGGTTATTGCGTTATGATGTCTTCAGTGCCATGCCACTTTTTTTTCTGAGTATATCTTAACTATGAAATCTTTTAGAGAGAGACCTAAAATGATGTGGTTATTACGTTATGACGTCGTCAGTGTCACGCCACTTTTTACCTGAGTATATCTTAGCACTATGAAATCTTGAAGAGAGAGGACGTAAAATGACGTGGTTATTACGTTATGACGTCGTTAGTATCACGTCACTTTTTATCTGAGTACATCTTAGCACTATGAAATCTTGAAGAGAGAGGACGTAAAATGACGTAAAGTGACGCAGTTACGGCTTTTTGTCTCTTATTCAATAATGACAAAGGTTATTTTAATTGAAAAAATCGCAGCAAGAGCCATCTAAAAAAAACCCCGATATATTCAACGAAAAGTATACTAGACCTTGGGAAGTCTTTATCGATTAACAATCAGCGGTGTGTGTGTGTGTGTGTGTGTGTGTGTGTGTGTGTGTGTGTGTGTGTGTGTGTGTGTGTGTGTGTACTAGCATAGTGGCTTCAAAAATGTTTACGATCAAAAAAAGAAATCAGAATTATGTGGTTCATCTGTGCAAGAGATCACTTCACAGGTGAACATATTAACATTTCTTATTTTTGTTCTCAGCGTTACAAGTCTATTTTTACTCTTTTAGTTTATCAAATATAAACAAATAAAATTACTTTTACGACTGACATAATGATCGTTGACCTACACACAACACCTTACAAGACAATTATCAAGCTCAAAATCAAGCTTTCCATCAGTTAGTTTATACAAGATCTAAACAGGATACATTTGTAACTGAAACCGGATGGGATTCCGTTAGAAGGCCTAGCATGTTATATTTTCTATACAGGCAGTGACTTCCACGCTGAATTGTTCCACGTGCGACAAGAGATACATCTAAGGGAGATAAGCGGCTAATCTTTCGTTAATTTAAATGAGGACAAATGAACTCTTTGAAAACGGGGGCATCGTTAATTTAAATGAGGACAAATGAACTCTTTGAAAGGTTGTCCGGCGATATCTACTAAAATGTCCAGCTAAATAGAAATTACAAAGAAAAAGAATTAAACAAAACAACTGAAGCACGAAAGTAAGACTGTATATCATTCTTATTACTAATTCTGTGATAGCGAACAACTCCAGACGCCACTACAACTTGAAAAGGGAAATCGGTTACCCATTTCTACTGATTTTTATTCTAGAGACTTGGCATTTGATGTCAATTGAAATAAATTTAATGTTTGTTTGTCTTTATAGTACACTTTAAAGGAAGTTTAGTAGCTGAAGATTTGGTATAAAAAATGAACAAATAACTCATACTTTTCTTTAAAATCTATTGAAGTTTCGAAACCGTCAGAATACAGTACTCTCTCACTAAAAAGCCCCTCGTTATAACAATGTTCCTGTGAACGGTAATGGCCATGGATCACATTAAATTATTTAGTACTTGAATTATACGTACAATATACTTCATTACAAAGCGGTCTCAATATAAGAAGGGTATATTATATGGCTCCCATGGACCGCGTTGTAACGAGGGAGTAATGTATTGAGATTTATCAATAACTGATTAATCTGTTTAGTTCAATATTACTGAATCTACCAATTTATATTATAAGCAATTACTTACCCACTACCAAACTGGTGAAAAGTAACGAAATAAGCATGCTGATGTTGCAAAGGAATTCAGTGAATACTAATCAATGCCGCAGTCTTCCCTTTAAGGTTACGCCAAATTTACAACCGTCCAATTTTCTAGATGTGCCAAGGTTTTAGATTCCTCTTGTCAGGTTTATATAGTCAGGTGCGAACCAAGGATATTTACGTGTAATGTTTACCAAGAAGGAGCAACAAACATTCTAAAGTCTATTTCCGACGTTTAACTTCTAATCATTCCTTCTTATTTTATCATTAACTAGGGACCTGAAGATTAGGACTAGGCGGGCCTTTGTCATCACATGCCAATAGTGTTGTAGTTTATTTTCCACATGCAATGAAAATTGGTACAGTGTTTGTCTTCATTAATCCACGCGATTCCATTTTTGCAGTAATCAACGGGAAACAGATAATATATCACATTTAATTTGTTCGTTTTCTCAAACATCATTTACCTTATGCGCTAAAACAGAAGTACAGTATCGACATCGTTCGGAAAGCTCTAGCCAATTCGACTTCATAAATAAGTTGCATGCACTCAATGGAAAGGTTGTGATTTCGCATAGTGTAATCTTCAGCGAATAAAGAAGACGCGGAATAGCAAGCGTAAATATCAGTTTTAATATCAGCAGTTTCGGAATTAAATTTTTGGTGCTCATTTTCACTCTACGGTACCGTGAGCTGAAGAACAGTTGCGGTACTATTCTGGTCCTGGATGTATTTCCGGAATCATTTCCCCAGCTAGTGTTAGCTTTGTCATGATATATTCAGGCGCTGAGAAGCCAAATGGATAAACATCGTCGTTAATTTAGCCTTCACAAGTATACAAGAGCTTAATGAAAATATGCATTTCACGTTCATGTACAGGTTGCAGAAAAAATTGTCATCTTTTTCCATCAGCACGCCGTTCCTAATAAGTTTTTACAAAAATTATAGTTGCATCGAATTTCATAAAGGAGCTAAGTTAATAACCAGCTCTCTATCTGTATTATTTACTTGTTGTGTGGTGGGAAAAATTAAATGTATTACTTGCTGTGTGATAGGAAAAATTAAATGTATTACCTGTTGTGTGGTGGGAAAAATTAAATATATTGCCTGTTGTGTGGTGAGAAAAATTAAATGTTTTACTTGTTGTGTGGTGGGAAAAATTAAATGTATTTTTGTGTGATGGGAAAAATTAAATGTATTACTTGTTGTGTGGTGGGAAAAATTAAATGCATTACTTGCTGTGTGGTGGGAAAAATTAAATATATTGTTGTGTGATGGGGAAAAATTAAATGTATTACTTGTTGTGTGGTGGGAAAACTTAAATGTATTGTTGTGTGCTGGGAAAAATTAAATGTATTACTTGCTGTGTGGTGTGAAAAATTAAATGCATTACTTGCTGTGTGGTGGGAAAAAATTTAATGCATTGCTTGTTGTGTGGTGGGAAAAATTAAATGTATTGTTATGTGGTGGGAAAAATTAAATGTATTACTTGCTGTGTGGCGGAAAAACTTAAATGTATTACTTGCTGTGTGGTGTGAAAAATTAAATGTATTGTTGTGTGATGGGGAAAAATTAAATGTATTACTTGTTGTGTGGTGGGAAAAATTAAATGTATTGTTGTGTGATGGGGAAAAATTAAATGTATTGTTGTGTTGTGGGAAAAATTAAATGTATTACTTGCTGAGTGGTGGGAAAAATTAAATGTATTACTTGTTGTGTGGTGGGAAAAATTAAATGTATTGTTGTTTGATGGGGAAAAATTAAATGTATTGTTTTGTGGTGGGAAAAATTAAATGTATTACTTGTTGTGTGATGGGAAAAATTAAATGTATTGTTGTGCGATTGGAAAAAATATGTGTTGCTGTGTGGTGGGAAAAATTAAATGTATTACTTGTTGTGTGGTGGGAAAAGTTAAATGTAGTACTTGCAAAATATTGTAATAAATTTCGGAGATGCGCATTTGGTTATAGCGCCCCGTTTAAGGAATTCTTATATTTGTGTGATTTTACTTGTTTGATTACTGGAATTTTGGTGCAATGGAAATATTCCTTAGCCCGAAATAATTAGCCAATTATTAGGAGCAAACGTCACGGAGGGAAAGTATTAGTGAGTTTCCATGATGCCATGGTAAATTAGTAGTGAATTCAGACCCAAACCGCATGACTATCCCTGGATAATGTAGTCCCTAATAAAATCTAGTAGTGTACCTTGGTGTTGTGACTGCAGTGGCAATATTTACGGTAGGAAACCGGTAAATTACACAATGGGATAAACAAGAAGGGACTCTGCAGATACCGTTTATGTCGCCATGGTGGCAAATGTGATGTAGTTGTATTGGCGTAATGTGCTTTGGAACCATGGATTGACTGGCCTAAGGTGGCGTAGTTAAAATAGTTCCTGAGTAGGGGATAGTTGTAGAGTTTCTACGGCGTGAACTGCTGACGGTACGGAAAGTGATGAAGGGAAACTATGCAAACGTGCGGTTGATAGATATTTGGCAAGTTGGGAAATCTGTGGTTTTACATTGATTAGAGTAAAATTTATGTATAGAATGGACACGTCTGGCTTTCTAACTTACAAGTGAAGTTGTATAGAAGTCTTTGGAAATTTGGGGTAAACTTATGACTTCTAGCGGGAATCGCGCCAGGGTTTGACACCGCTCGGTCAAGCAAAGACCCCTGGCTTGTAACAATATATATCTCTACTAAGCTTGTATATAACAAGAAGAAGTTCGCCGAATGGATACATTAAAAGAAAATACATATAGAATACATATCATTCTGCTGTGAAAACTTGATTTATTGTTTGTCTTGATTTGGTTTCGATATTTACAGGTTAATTATGCGCTGATTCTTTTTGTGGAACAATCTATGTAGATTAGATTCAGTTTGTCCTGTAAAATGTACTCCAATCGAATTCCGCAAATTTACAGTTAATATTGATGTAGAGTGGGATTTTCCAATATTACGTAGCCGAGGTCACCCGGCCCGCATCAGCTTTCGTTGCTATGCAATCAACAGTACCTAGCTTAGGTCACCCGGCCCGCATCAGCTTTCGTTGATATGCAATCAACAGTACCTAGCCGAGGTCACCCGGCCGCATCAGCTTTCGTTGCTATGCAATCAACAGTACCTAGCCGAGGTCACCTGGCCACATCAGCTTTCGTTGCTATGCAGTCAAAATCCAAACCTGGGGAAACTGAGCGAGCTAGCGAGAGGGAGAGTTATAGAATTTCTATTAGAAAAGAAGATGAATGTTGTCAAATAAGTCGCCCTCTTTTATAGTGCACAGAAATTTTAAAAACAAACTTACATTCGTTAAGCCTTCGCTTTATAGATATATGACTGAGAAATAAAACAGCAAATATTAGGTTGACCAAAACTAAATGTTAAGAGATAATGTATTACATTTAAAGGGGGCTGTAACTCTTGTACCTTTTCATAGCACCGCAGTTATTTTTCAATGAGTTATTGTGGATAACTTTTACTAAAAGAAAGGGATCTCATGCATGGTGGCTGATATAATGCTAAGGTTGAAAAATAGGTAACTTCGGCTTGCGTTAGAGGTGAGAGTTATTGTCAGTATACCTGTTTGCCACGGGATTTATTCGGTGGCAAGCACCGCGGTATTTTTTCACTGTAACGGTAATTCGGTAATTTCCGTCCGTAAGTAATATACGAAAATTCCAGAATAATCTTGTTAGGAATTTAATTATATTAACAACATGTTCATGAAAAAACAATTAAGGAAATGATCGGGCTTTTGTGGTTTTTTTTAGTTGTTTTTTTTTTGGGGGGGGGGGCAAAGTTGTATTAGACACAAATTAATTCTGAGTATTACAAATACAATTATATTTAGCATCTTTTAATCACATGTTTGACACATGTGACCAAATAGGACGTTATGACAGATATTGGGACAAATCCAACTTTTGGGAAAATTTCGGATATAATTTCCAGTGTATTTTTTTTAGTTATTTATTTAATTATTCCTTTGTAAGATTGCAAATCATCCTAGATTTTCAGGAGCGCAGCTGTTTTCTCTAATCGAATTTTACGCAATTTCTTTAGTCCTCTAAATATTTTCTCGTTTGTTGAGTGTTTTATATTTACTAACCCTCTCTGATAAATATGCCGGGTGTTGGTATCCCATTCAGAACTTCAGTACAATGTGTTTTACATGCAGTCAGCTATAGTGTAAACTGATTCATGCCACTTTAATTACAATTTTTAAATTAAAACTTATACAACAATCAACAAACACAAAGCAAATTCATCTGCTATAAGGTACTGACCATTTAACTTTTTGAAGGGGCTGGAGGCTGCGATTTTCTTTAAAGCTGAGATGTTTTCGTCTGTTATTTGAAGATAATTAATTTTTGTACAAATAATATCATGAATATAATATGGTGTTATTTTGCTAGAAAAATTAGAGCAAGATATTTTTGTAGCTAAAGTTCCAGGCTCCAGAACATTAAATTGTTGGTCCCTAATATAATTGCAGTATACCGTGGTACTTATCGCGGTATGTTCAGAAATACCGCGGTATATTGAGGTACAAAATGTTTCGTTGTACCCAGCTTACATGAGGGTCCTACCTTACAATGCATTTATTTGTAAACGATGAAATATAAATTTATCATAACAACGATTTTCAGGTATGGAACATTCAAAACTAAAATGAAACAGAAACCTCCATATTTAACATTTAAGGAACTACATATAACCGAAATGAATCATACATGTGCACATATTTTTTTTTGTGTGGATAATATCAAGTTCTGAATCACAACGTTATCATTAAAACTGATTATTTTCAACTTTTGTATAATTCATGAAAAGTTGTTTTGTGATACTACGCATAGAGGAAACATTGAAAATCATGAAGTTCGGGTTCCAACATTTATTTTTGATTTTGTGTTTGTTTGTTTGACTTTTCAAAGTCACAGGCAAGACAAATTGTCACGATGAGACTGAGCAAATTACTCCAGCGATGGCAAGTGGTCTAGTTGCTGAAGTTTAAGTGATCGATATTTTACTGTATTTTAAGGAACAACAATAAGAAATGGAATAAATTGATTTATTGAACGATTGGACTCAATAACTGATTGATTGAATAATTGAATTTATTAAATGATTGATGTGTAAATGCACGACAGTTCATGAAAATGTCGTATCGTGCCAATGTTATTGGAGCAAAGAGTCAAAAAACAAACCCTTCTTGTCGCAGTCCCAAATTTTAACAATTGGCCAAGGCTGTTTACTCTTGTATGGTATGGAGCCCTAAATAAAATTTGAAGAGGTACGGCCCAATTCCAGACAAATAACTTTAAAAATGCGGAAAATCATTGATATGAACCTAAACAAGACAGACACAGTTCATAATAAAAGGTATAAAACGGCATTTATTTCAATTTATTAGTTTTACCATATTAGAAAGGCGTGTCCGCTGATAAATTCAGTGATGTTTTGATCAAGAGTGCATGTGGAATGTTCATTCCTGCCACATTAAAACGCAGCGCTCCAACAATTCAATTATAAGGCACACAAACATTCGAGTCCACACCTAGCATACCATTGCTATGGATAATTGTTACATGTCTTCAAAAGGGAAGAAATCTGAACAATTTAGATGAAGTTTAAACGGCGTGGATAAATTTAATACAAGCATAAATATTCATCTTGATTTCTCCGCTAGTTTTTATTTATCAATTTTTCAGACGTACCTGTTCTTCTTAAAAAAGACTGAATTAATTTAGACCATCCTCTTATTATTTTTTTAAAACTATTACGGTAGTTTATATTATTTATATTTCAACATGTTTGGCATCACGTAACAGTTTAGACAAATTTGTATAAATATAAATCTATTTCAGGCTGAATAAATATTTACAATAGTGTGTGTGTGTGTGTGTGTGTGTGTGTGTGTGTGTGTGAGTGCTTTCAAATCAGAAGGAAATGACAGTAATAAATATACAGAATATATTTTGGTGCACTTGCATTTTTCAAAATATTTATTCTGAAATTTCCCATAATATTTATTCTTTATTTACATTTTGTCTGCATATAGGGTACACTTTTTCTAATAACAAAAATGAATCAATGTCTCAAAACAACGTTAAAGCTCAGACTGTAATACATTTGGAGCACCCTCATATCTTTCCGATACAAATCGAATAGCACTTTTTCTGGTTCTAATTGATTGCAAAAATGTTATAAATCATAATAATGAAGTTATCTAATGCCATGTCCGTAGACAGAATTTCCTTTGTCGTACGATTTTCTCGCATTATTTTGGTATTTTTAAGATTGAGTTCTAACCATTCATTAGAGGTGGAAATAATTGCTACTGACAGAAGTGTTGATTCCAGGTATTTTCTACGCTTTACTAAAATATGTATGTAAGTGTACTCAATAGTCATTTGTTTCCTTTCTCAAAATGGCCTTTTCATTGTATGTGTTTTGTCCGTGACTCTCGTGCCTAATACTAATAGTTATTTACTTCTGGTCACACGTCAAGGATCCTAAGGAAGCCTTACTTTCCATATTAATATCTAGGACCTACTTACTTTCTATTAAATGTAGCCTCATACGGAAACTAATGACCCGTATGATTCATGGCGCGAGACCGGATGTAAACTACCTTTAGTATTACAAGCGAGATACAAAATCTCGCTGAAAAGACACATGCCGTTGCGTATGTGGTGAAAGAGGAGATTAGAAGAAACATTATGCACATTATTTTACTGAAATCTGAAGTTCCATCTGCAACTACTTACAATTAAAACTACTAAATTTCTGCATAAATCTCTACACTTTCACAATTCGCACATAAAAAGCCAAATTGTAAGAAGGATATTTCTAAGAGAGAAAACTCGATGTACATTGTAAGCAGAACTTATCCAGAATAGGCAAGGGCGTAATTATGTGATAAAATCGAAACGCTGGGTCTGTTTCTATAAATTGCAATATCGTACACACTATAATCTCTTCATTTTCATTTTATCTTTTGGCATTGCCCAATGCTTTCATTCGTTCACGTCATTTTCATAAATAGAAAATCTAAAGGGTCAGTATTTGCACTGAAATCTTACATGAGTTGGATAATTGTCATTTTTTCGAATCTTGACAAAAAGCGTATTTTAAGTATTCAGCAACTTTCATTAATAGCATTGGTTGCTAGCACAAATACAAGATTATATTCATCGGAGATCGTAGTGTTGTTACAGTAAGAAGACTGTGCCAGTCACTGTAAACAAAACTGTTACTCAATTGGACACAATTTGAAAACGCCGCATTCGTGTCACCTGGTTTAAACCCATTCAATTATTTAGATGACTTGCTGAAAATATAATTTAATGGTTTTTTGATAACGATGTCCATAAAAGAACGACACTCACGCATTGTGGGGATTAAGTAGTCTGTTGTTCTAGTCTGGTACACTAGCCCGCCCTACAGTCGTTAGTAGATGATAGTATTGCAGGCTATGGCACGAGGATGAGTATCATGTGCATGTAAACACATTATCACCATAGTGTCTCCATGGAGACCCGTCTTCCTGATGGCAAAACTAGGTTAGGTCACTGCACAGACTATAACAAGAAAATAAAGAAGCACTTTGGTAGTCTCAGTTTACACTTCCTTCGATGTCCGCGCGTGTTTTTTTTGTTGTTTTTTTTTTCGAGATTTTTGTTGTGGTCGTTGTTGCAGATGTCTCTATTTTCAATTCTAACGCAAGCAATTTATTCCCGTTTAGAAACAGTTAAATGTTAGCCTGGACAGTTGGCACGATAGGTTACTATCGTACAAACCTGGACAGTTGGCACGATGGGTTACTATCGTACAAACCTGGACAGTTGGCACGATGGGTTACTATCGTACAAACCGGACAGTTGGCACGATGGGTTACTATCGTACAAACCTGGACAGTTGGCACGATAGGTTACTATCGTACAAACCTGGACAGTTGGCACGATAGGTTACTATCGTACAAACCTGGACAGTTGGCACGATGGGTTACTATCGTACAAACCTGGACAGTTGGTACGATGGGTTGATATCATACAAACGTGACGACAATCTCATTCACGTTCTGCTTGTAAATATAATAGAGGATTCGCAATTCGATTGGTGGAATTGTATTCTTAAAACGTAGGAGTATTCAATTCGATGTATGACGATAAGGACCTTGGCACTGAGTAATGGGATTTTTTCCATAGTTACGTCTGTTGTATGACGACAAGGACCATGGCACTGAGTACTGGGATTATTACATAGTTACATCTGTTGTATGACGACAAGGACCATGGCACTGAGTACTGGGATTGTTTAATAGTTACAGCTGTTGTATGACGACAAGGACCATGGCGCTGAGTACTGGGATTATTACATAGTTACATCTGTTGTATGGCGCTGAGTACTGGGATTATTACATAGTTACAGCTGTTGTATGACGACAAGGGCCATGGCAATGAGTACTGGGATTTTTCCATAGTTAGGTCTGTTGTATGACGACAAGAACCATGACACTGTGTACTGGCTTTGTTCCATAATTAGATCTCTATGACGAAAAGAACCATGACACTGAGTACTGGGTTTGTTCCATAATTAGATCTCAATGACGAGAAGAACCATGACACTGAGTACTGGGTTTGTTCCATAATTAGATCTCTATGACGATAAGAACCATGGCATTGAGTACTGGAATTTTCCATAGTTAGGTCTTACAAATACGAAATAACACAATATATCCATCTAAGCATTCTGCACTCACATGGCAAGGAAAATAACATAAAGTTTAATTATAATCGGAAGAATCTGGCCGCTATTGTTTCAGTCGTCTGTCATAAACTTATTTTCTTTCTAGTTTCAGGCTAGATAGAAATTTAAACTCAGCGTGTGAAATCGAAGTTAATGCATTAGTCTACAATGGATATTACTATATGAACATTGCATTTTAGTATGCGTAACGTTGGGAACTATCTCCACTCAGAAAGGTGGCAGTTGTTTTAATATACCGTCTATTCACCTTGTTTGGTATTGTGACTTAGGGACTGACCATCTAATAATTGGTATTGTGACTTAAGAGCTGACCATCTAATAATTGGTATTGTGATTTAGGGACTGACCAACTGATAATTGGTATTGTGACTTACGGACTGACCATCTGATAATTGGTATTGTGGCTAGAATTTTCTTTCAAGCCAGGACCGCTCTGGTGGCCTAGTGGTTAGAGAGTCCGTCTAGGATGCGGGAGGTGGAGGGTTCGAACCACGGCAGAGTCATATCAAAGACTTATAACAATGGTACTAACAGCTGCCTCGCTAGGCGTTCAGCATTAAGAGGTTAGTGCCAGGACTGGTCGGCCTGGTGTCAGGATAATTTGACTGGGTGGGACATCATATCATGCTACATGTCTGCGGCATGATGCGCCAGTGCAAGACATCACTATAAACTTCAACACTGCAGACATAGTAGCGATATGACTAAAAAAGATTTAAAGCTACGTTAAAAATCCAAATCACACACACACACACACACTCTCTCTCTCTCTCTCTCGCCAGGATTTTGTTTTCTGCAAATCAGGGAATGAGATAATTTTCAAGGTATTTGCTTTATATTTTTTTCTCAAAAGGAATCATAGCTCACACACACACACACACACACACACACACACACACACACTAAAATTGAAAGTTCAGTCTCATATACGTCGTACTTGTTCAGAATTCGATGAATCGTTTGAACGCCTACGAAAGTTTTACTGCGGACAAAGGTAACACGTTACCCATTACTGTAGAAATTGCAAACCAATAAAAGTTTGACAAATTTACGTGACACATTGAAAAAATATGATGGCCAATAGCAATGCTATGTTATTCACTTCTAACCCTTCCTGAAGTATTATTCTGCTTAATGTTGAGGTTTATTGTTGCAGTGATTTTGACAAATAAAAGGCCCTAGTACGGTCGGTGATTTTGGACTAAGAAAAGACCTCTATAAGGTCAGACTAATAGAATGCCTTGGTAGGGTCAATGATCTAGACTAGTCTTGATAAAGTCAGGGCATTTATTCTTGATTAAAAGGATTTCATTATCTTGAAAATTGGCAACATTCACTGTTGCGCCTTTCTGTGCTTAATCATACTGTAGTGGTTTGCTTAGAAACATGATTACGACAATGAATTAGTACGAAAAGTGAAATGCATCTGGATTTCTTTCCCTCTCTTTGTGAATACAGTTTACATTGAAATGGCCTCTAGTCTCAGGAATGGTTTTCAAAATGGCCACCAGTCTCATGAATGGTTTAAAACATGGCCTCTAGTCTCATAAATGGTTTACAAAATGGCATTCAGTCACACGAATACAAAATGGACCCCACCCCCAGTCTCATGAATGGTTTACAAGATGGCCAGAATCAGGAATGGTTTATAAAATGACCTCTAGTCTCACGATTGGTTTAAAAAATGGCCTCCAGTCTCATACAAAATGGCCACCAGTCTCAAGAATAGTTTATAAAATGATCTCCTGTCTCACCAATGATTTTTGATAAATGACGGCAATAAGAACAGAAACTTACCATACACAAATCCATTACACTGTCTATGTTCCTCATCATAGTTACCGGACCAGCACTTTCCAACACTGATGGTACGATTTTGAAAGCATTCGATATATTCAGGAGACGCTGATCTGCTGTGAAAACCATTCTTTCCGTCGGGCAGACCGGAACAACTCGGTAAGCGTTCCCGGCAGGGAAGACAGTTTATATCGGTTAAGGAGCAATTAAACTGTATGTAGTCACCTGAAATGAAATTAGGCCGAATTTCATATAAGACAGCAGTAGTATAGTGGGGAACCCTACGGACAATGGGAAAATACATTACAGACCCCCCCCCCGGCACGTCTACGGACACGATTTCTACGGACAAAATATCACCCTGGGTACGTCTACAGACAAGATTTCTACGGACAAAATATCACCCTGGGTACGTCTACGGACAATGGGAATTTTGTATAGCTACTAGCACACCATGGGTCAATATGACGTCACGGCATAGCGACTAGCACACCATGGGTCAATATGACGTCACGGTGCTGGACACTTGCAACAATGTAGCAAGTACCGTGACGTCATGCCACCTGTTTCATTTCTATACAAAGTGTTATGCATTTGCGTTCGTGTCAGTGGATAGTAGAGTATGTTTTATATATTCGTTTTTTTTTTCCATAGATTGATGAACATCAATCTATCCTACACAAATTATACAATCGACTAAAAAATGTTTTGGGTAAGAGAATAATGTTTTAGGGAGTTAAATATAAATTATAAAATCGAATAAAAAAAAATTTAGGCAAGAAAGAATAAATCTTTTCGAGGCAGTGGAGTGGCCCTGAAAAGGGCCGTTGTTTGTTATGTTAACACCATTCCGTTAACATAGAGGACATCGCATAGGTCTTCTTCTCTTCCTCAAACTTTGTCTAACCTCTGGTCCGTAGATGAGAGTCCGCTTCAGACAACCTTGTCTTTCCACATAGGTCCTTCTTTTCCAAACGCTTGTCTCGGTGATCCTAACGATTCTCCATGATGATCTCACATACATAGGTAAGTCCGTACGGAACAGCATCGACGATACGAGGGTAGACGATTCAACGTTGGTCCACATCTTTGTGACGAGAACAGGTGAAGGGAATGAAGTGAACTGCGTTTATTTATAGTGGAAGACCGGATCGAAACGGATTGAAATTGTTCACCAATCCCAACACGCGTTACAAAATTCAGTCACTTCGCGGAGTCTGTCTTCCAATCCGAAGAGAGTTACCTGTGACGTCACATTCCCTATATAGGTGCGCTAGCGTCTGTGCGCAGTGAATCGATGCGGCATTGTTTTGGGAAACATGACGGAAACTAAGAAGACGATGAATTGGGGTGCATTAGCTTTGGAGACGAAAAGCGATGGCATAGCAGTGGCTACCAAAGTTAACACAGCGCTACTTCCTGAAGAGGTCGATTTAAACTGGGATTTAGTAGATTTTCTCTCTTCGCAAGAATTTGTTCCAGTACCAGTACCTTCGCCACCTTCTCCTTCTTTACCACACGTCGAGGATTTTAAACAAAGACAGAAAGAAGAATTGGAGAAATTTTTACAGCAGCAGAAAGAGGCAGAACAAGCATTTCTCCTTGAACAGCAACAGCGAGAAGAAGAAGAAGCAAGAAGGAAACGACAGGAAGAAGAAGTAGAGAAGAAACAAGGTCTAGGAGAGAAGGAGAACAGTGAACCTCAACCGGTAACGGTACTCTTGGACATTTTGGCCGAGTTAAGAAGTCTGAAACAAATGTATCAGACCTCTTTATTATGACCCAAGAGAGAAAGACCTTCCCGAGCCAAACAGTCTAATCCGGTTAGTACACCGGAGATACCACCCCTTGTGATTTCTGCAAAATCATTAAAAGGAGCAAGTCCAGAAGTAGGTCTTGGCCGTGGCAAAGGCTTAAGACAGTTAAAACTGATTGCTTCTCGTTCCTGAGTTTGTTGTTTGAAGAAAAAAAAACACCCAACGGTCCTTTTCAGGGCCACTCACTTCTTTCGAAAAGAGATAATATTCATTTTGCCAAAATCAATTAAAACTCAAAACTCTTTTATTTTTAAACCCTATGATGTACGTGTGTGAGTGCGTGAGTGTAGGTCTTATTATTCTAAACAATCAAAACCAAGAGACACTTACGTTTTTTCAGTCTGGTCTATTCTGGTACAAATATTTACAATCCAATATCACAACACAACACAACACTTTAAAAAAGTTCATAGACTTCTTCTGTGTCTTTTTCTTCTTTCACTCTCTCTGTTTTCTGATTTTCTTCACTTTCACAAGTTTTTCCCCCTCTTCTTCCTCACGTTTTTCTTGTATTCGTTTCTTCTCTTTCTGAACGTGTCGGAGTTCTTCCTTTGCCGAGGGCAGCTCTTCTTCTTCTTCCTCCTCCTCCTCCTGTTGTTTCTTAGGGCAATCTGAAGACCAGTGTCCTTTCTCTTGACAATGATAACAAGTATGTTGACTTTTGTCTCTTCTGACACTAGTCTTGCTTTTTTTGACGGTCTGGACATTTTGTAGCCCAATGCCTTTTCTTCTGACAGATATAGCAAGTATCTTGACTTTTATCTCGAAAGGAGGGAGAATAGTCCATCGGCTTGTCTAAAGAAAACTTTCGTATGACACCTCGCAAAGCTCTAATCAGAAGTTCGATCTGTGTGGGTTCTTCCATCGTGCTGGTCAGCAATGAAATGAATACTGAGAGGGAAGGCACCAGCCCTTTATATATGCACTAAGCCTGACATGGATATATAGGGGTCTATGTCGTTTCAAATGTTGTCTTTTGACTTTTTGCAGTCAAGATGAAACGATCGCATCATTTCGTAAAGAAAGGAGAAGAAAGTAAGAGGCAGAAACGTGATTTATCGCCGCACACAGTAGCTGAAGTCTTGGCTCAAATTCATGCCAGCGATTTTGAAGACGAGATGAGTGAGCCAGAATCTAGGCCCAGAGAGTCTACACCCAGTCAAAATCCATCACCACCAGTAAACCCTGAAAAGTACTACCACATTCGAGAGACTGAAAAACGCTTCTCCAGAAAATTTAGAACTACGGCCTACACGTACGCAGTGAAGTTTAAAGATTTCAAGTCTGACGTACCGTTGGAGAAAGCAGAAGGGTTCATCACGGATGTGTGGGATTCTTTGTTAACCACACTGAAACGGCAATGTGAAGCCAAAGAAGACGATCGCTTGAGACTTTCCATTCATCACGACAGTTTGAAGTCCTCCATTTGGATCGAGTTTAGCAGTACATCAGAATTGACGCCTTCCAAAGTCATCGACAAGATTCAACACATGCAGCAATCCAACGACAAGTTTCACATCACCGATGGAAAAGCGACTGTTCATGACCCACGTTTCTCTTCCTCATGGGACCGGACGCAAAAAGGTGTTATTGGTGAACGATCTTCGCATCACCAAAACGAGCCTCGTCCGAATTAACAACCCTCAAAACAAGATGTGTTTAGCCCGTGCCATTGTGGTGGGACGAACGTATGCCGACAAGAACGACACGGCAGAATGGAAAAGAGCCTGACAAACTATTCAAAAATCTAGCCAAGCCAAACAACGAAGAGAAGCAGAACTCCTGTTACACCAAGCTGGCATTCATATTCCTAATTTCTGCGTAGCTCACCGAGCGTGTGAGAAGTGCATCCAAGAACCTATCTTTACTCATTGCCTCACTGTAGCAAGATTCTTGGAGGACGTGAAAAAATCTTTCGGAACCAAACACGCTGACCAATTTTGCCCAATGGATCTTAGACCCTATCGACGAGACGTGGAGCCAAGAAGACATCGAACATTACGGAGATTGTCATCGCTATGCCATGGTAATGGCTCACAATTTTTCGGGATACGATGGACAATTTCTCCTCAGATACTATACGGAACAAAGTACCGAACGTCCTAAAGTCATTTTCAACGGAGCCAAAATCATTTCCATGCAAGTGGGTCAAGTGCAGTTTAAAGATTCGATGAGTTACTTGGCCATGCCTTTGAGTCGCATGCCTAAAACATTTGAAATGACAGAGATGGCCAAAAGGCTATTTTCCACACTTTTTCAATACCGAAGCCAATCAACACGCCGATCTACCCCATTTGCCCGAGGATCACTACTACGACCCCGACAACATGCGCACCGAACAACGAGAAGCTTTCTACGCTTGGTACCAGACTCACGCCTCGGACCGCTTCGACTTTCAGGAAGAAATGTTAAAGTATTTTCGTTCCGACGTGGACATTTTACGGCGTTGCTGTGGAAAATTTCGAGAACTGTTCATGGAACACGGAGGGATCGATCCTTTGAAAGAAGCCTGCACTATTGCCAAAGCGTGTTCCTTAGTGTACCGTCAACGATTCATGCCCGAAAACACCCTGGCTGTCATCAGTCCTCAAACGATCAATTTTGTCAAAGGTCACTACTCGGTCAAAGCCCTACGCTGGTTACATTACTTGTGCGACAAGGAAGACAAATGGACCCAACATGCTCGCAACGGAGGAGGCGAAAAGACCATCGGAAGGTATTCGGTGGATGGCTGGGACTTAGAAAACCCCAAGATCGTGTACGAGTTTAACGGTTGCTTTTTTCACGGATGTCCCATCTGCTACCCTGAATGTAAGACGACAAATCAGTTTTTACAACGAACCATGGAAGACTTGTACCAGACCACTTGTCAGCGACGCTTGAAGTTAGAAGAGCAAGGATACCGAGTGGTAGAAATGTGGGAACACGAGTACGATCACCGTCTGAAAACCGATCCCGAGTTTAAGCGCATCGTAGAAAGGTACAAGCTGGTGGACCCACTGAACCCGCGGGACAGTTTGTATGGAGGACGGACGAATGCCACCTGTTTGCTGTACCAATCCGACGAAGAGAAAGGACGGGAACATGGGTCAGCATGGAATTGTTCAAAGCTCTGGACCTGGGATACCAACTGTTAGAAGTGTACGAAATTTTCCACTTTCCCAAGACAGAAAAATACCACAAGGGCGACGAGACTCAGAAAGCCATTTTCGCAGACTACGTGAATGCCTTTTTGAAACTGAAACAAGAAGCCAGCGGCTATCCTTCCTGCTGCCGCACTTCCGAAGATCAAAAAAATTCAAAGAGAAATACTGGGAGCAGGAAGGCATTACTTTAGACCACATCGAGAAAAACGAAAGAAGGCGATCGTTTGCCAAAGTGATGTTAAATTGCTTGTGGGGTAAAATGGCACAACGACCGTGTTTACCCAAGATGGAGTATTTGACAGAACCTTTGCCGCTACTTCCAGATGATTCACGACAAAACCAAATACATGAAACACGTGGACGTCGTTCGTGAGGACTTGATCTTAGTCAATTACGAAGAAGAACTGGACTTTGTAGAAGCCGACGAATTTGGAAATGTCATCATTGCGGCTTACGTGACAGCCCATGCTCGCTTAAACCCGTACGAACCTTTGGAACTGTTAGGAGATCGTGTGCTGTATTTTGACACGGACAGTTGCATTTACATCGATCGTCTGGGTCAACCTCATCCTGTCATCGAAGGAGACCGTTTAGGAGCCTGGACTGACGAGCATTCCGACGACAAGATTCTAAGTTTTGCTAGTGGCGGTCCCAAAAATTACGGCTACGAATACCGAGACCCACAAGGAGAAGTACACACGGAATGTAAAGTGAAAGGATTGACTCTCAATTATCGCACCAGTCGACTGCTGAACTTTGGCGTCTTGAAAGAAGCCTTGCAGTCTGGACAGGAAGGAAATTTTAAAGTGACCACCCACGAACGGCACAAGATTGTACGTTTATCCACACACCAAATCTTTAGCCGGCCCTTGCAAAAAGTCTATCAAATCGTGTACCAGAATCGAGTACGGCTTCCCAATCACCTCTCTTTACCGTACGGTCACGACGATATTGGTCAGCATATAAAAAAGGACAACGTTCAAGACCGATAGTTCATTGTGACTACCATTGCCAAGCGAGAAAGATTAATCCTTTCAAACAGTAAGTATCAAGCAAGAGGAAACTTGTGTGCGATGCTGTGCCTTGCGATGGCAGGGATGCCGTACGCTATAACCTTAGCGATTCAGTACCACATCATCATGGGAACTTTGCTATAACTACTACTACCATACCTACCACGGAAAGTGATCCTGTGTGTGTCAAACCTGACGGATGCGAAAGCGATGCCACTCGTTATCGTACACCTTTTCGCTTTACTGGTTTTCATGGTGGATGTCGTCATTATGAAACCATGCGGCTACCACCCTACGGATATCATGTAAAACTGAGCACACTCCTACATATTTCGCCGTACCCTCATCGAAATAAACCTGTGAAAGACGAATATTCATTCCCTGTGCGTTTGCGTGAATACTGCGACCATGAAAGTCGGATCCAAACCTTCCGAGGAAAATGGACAAAATATCTGGGAGGATCTACCCCCGAAGAATTAGCTAGAGCTGGATTTATCTACTTGGACGAAGGGGATAAAGTCAAGTGCTTCAGTTGTGGTGTGTCACTTCACGAGTGGGAGAAGAAAGATTGCGCTTACCTGGAACATGCTCGATGGTCTCCAGTTTGTCACTACCTACCTTTAGTGGCACCTCGTCATTGAAGTGGGCATACCATGTCGTGTAAGAAACCAGCTACGTGACTAGGAGTCAAACGTTGGACAACCCCTAGATAAGTATTTAAACCCCATGTAAAAAATAATCTTCAAACATTACCAAACGAATTGCAAGAAAAGATCTACAAGGAAATTTGGCTGGGACTTGCCAGAGCCAAATCTCAATTTGTGACTGTAGAACTTTTATGTCGAGAAATTCACAAGAGGAAATTGACAAAAGTCAACAAATAAGTCAGATTTCTCTGGATCAAGGGTGCGTTCTTCCTAATATTTCGCTTTAGACCATTTACATTTGAAGATTTTATTGACATTCTTGACCGATTCCTGGAATGACAGTGGTCAGAAATTACTCACTTTGTCCATTACTTTCGCTCTAAATACAAGTGAAATGCAAAGAACCATTGCATCCGTTACGTCACCGATGTTTGAACCACTGGTACCTAAATGGTATAAGAGGACGGATTCTGATGAAAGTGTTCCAGCGGTCAGACATTGATGAATCGCGTGAAAATTCATAAATTTTTGGATGCCACTCATTCAACTTACAAGGTGATCCTAATACACCGAATTCCAACGGACGAGTTAGAGGATTACAACAAATCTTTACAAGAACAATTCTTTCTAGTTCAAGAGGAAGCTTCTGTGCGACGTGTGGTGTGTGAGTTAGTGACTAAACGTTTTTGGTACGGTACTAAAATAAAATCGAGGCTATTCAAAAAGTACACTTATTACCTTACACCAAAGAGGGTATAAAAACGGACCACCATTCCACAACCTTTATCATCAGTGACACAACAGATTCCGTGGAAGGAAATCAATGACACTATTCAAACGGTAGAGGATTACGATCGTCTATTACGAGAACTGTGTCCATTGAATTGGGGTCGACGTGTAGTGTGTGTCTTAGTGACTTGCTTTCTGGGATTTCGTTTACCAGCCGATTCCTTTTGGACTCTTTACGAACAGTACATACCACTCCAAAAAGCATGAAAGTGGTCCCTTTAAATGTACACGAGAGACTCATTCTGCTCAAAGCTTTGCGCTGTCATCTTGATACTTCTCAACCTTTACAGGAAAACAACATTCGTCAACTATTAGGCACTGAAGATGTGTACGACGATGTGTGTGTAGCTTGTGACTTACACCCTCACTGGAAAGATGTACGTGACTGGAAAAGTTGGGGTTTTGAGGCTTGGACAAAAGAAGTGGCACACTATGCCAAAGATTTGTAATCCTAAAAAGTTAAAACGTTCAGTGAAAAAAGTAACTTTAGTGACAGTGCCAGAAGAAGAAGAAGAAGTCTTGACCGAGAAAAACCACTCTCTTCAGGACAGGACCCTGATCGACATCCCTGAAAGACCATTCCGGGAGGACTCTTGTGTGACTGTGCCAAGGAGTGTAGAGACTCTCAGAACATTACACACTACCCCTACGACTTCACCTCTTGATCACCACAAATGTTGTACAGGGACTTGTTTATATTCCACTATGATCGTTTTGATGTGTCTTTTATTCATGTGCATAACCATTTGGCTTTTATGTATTTTTGTCTTTCTTGTTGTTCACAATTAAAGATGACAATAAACGTGTCCTGAAAAAAGTATAAAAACTCTTGCCTTGTCTATCTTCGTGTCAAAAGTAACATTTCTTACACTACTATGGCTACCTCTACTGTCTCTGCTCCCTCTTCCTCCACTGTCAAAGTCATTGACGAACACGTAGATCGGACAAGTTGGGAGGCCTTGTATCTTCGCCATCCCTTTAACATGCTCATTGCTGGACCTAGCGGTTCCGGCAAAACCGAATTTGTCAAACGTTTGATCGAACATAAACATCATTTGATCGATCGTCCACTTCAACGAATCGTGTGGTGTTACAAAGAGTGGCAATCGGTGTACAACCTTCTGCGAGAAAGTCAAGGCGATTCCATCGTCTTTGTGGAAGGCATTCCTGGCGAGGACGACGGGATCATGTCTGCCCCTAATCAAACTGATTTGGTTGTTTTTGACGACATGTTAGGAGAAGACGAAGAAGAAATTAAACCCTGGTTTACGCGCAAAGGGCATCATCGTAATGCCAGAGTCATTTACATCACCCAAAATTTGTTTCAACAAAGTAAAGCCCATCGTACCATCAGTCTCAATGCTCATTACGTGGTCTTGTTTAAAAGCCCTAGAGATAAATCGCAAGTACAAGTCTTAGCCAAACAGTTAGGAACGCTTTGGCTGACTCATGCGTACGACGATGCCACTCAAACCCCACACGCTTATTTACTCGTGGATTTAAAACCCACCACTCCCGATTATTTGCGATTTCGTACCCATCTGTTTCACCACTGGTGCCAAGATGGAGGGCCTGTCGTGTACACGTCCCCTTCGTCGACTTAATCACAATCACCAAAAAAAAGTCTATAAAAACCTCGGTCACTTTGGCTCTGTCTCACACATCGTCAACATGACGTCCCTTCAGTCTCATCTTCCCATTAAATTGATTCGTGCCTTGTACGGTATCAGTCGCGAAAAAATATCACAAATACGTGTTCGTGTCTTAGGAGCTAGTCTCAAAGTAGTCTTAGGATGGTTTACGATGACGGCACGTCAATTACTGCAAGGCATCATTTAGATTCCACATCAAACCAAACATTTTTTTGAGAGAAACAAAGTAGCCTTGACGCAACTAGCTCATCCTTGCATTGACACTCAAGCCAAAAAGCAAATCATTTTGAAACCTGGAGGAAGCGGTTCTCTAGGAGGTGTCATCATTTGTTCCCTCTTAAAATGGGATCCTAATGCTCCCAAAGTCGTTCCCAAGAAAAAAGCCACGCCCAAACGTACCCAGAAGAAAAAGAAAAAGAGCAACGGTGTCAAAACCAGGTCACAGCCTCAGAAAAAGAAAAAGAAAAGTCCACAGTAAACAGCTTCTACCCGCAAGAGAGTGTCTCCAAAAACTTCTCCTCCAGTGGTGACACCCTCTTCCTCTTTAGCTGCAGTGGCCGCTGCTCACAAAGTACCTGCCCCCAAAATCAAAGTCCAAGAGAGAACGGGTGTGTTACAGAGTTTACTGGACTTGTCCAAGCAAGAACTGTCCCGATTTAGTCCGTTGCGAACTCCTCCACGACGTGTGTTGCCTGTCATCAAGTTGATACGACGTAAAGACAATCAGTGGCGACGCATTCCAGTATAAAAAGACCTGAGGCAAACAATACGGATCAGTGTTTTTGTGATGCTAAACGCCCAAAGATGTCCCCTCCAAGAAGTACACACCGTTACCATCGTGTTCCTTCTTCAGTCCAAAAAGGAAAAGGAAAACGAAAAAGACAGTCACGCCATCCTAAAAAGCGCTTAGCCAAACATCGACGTCACCCTCTGAAAAGACACACCCGTCCAAAGAAAAAAAGGAGAAGCCACCAAAGTGGAGGATTTTACTTTGATATGGATAAGTTAGTAGATACTTTCGCTACAAAGTTAGAGAACACGTTCCTAAAGAAACCAAAAAGATAAAAGGATGCATGTCGAGTCATGGACTTCAGTGTATGTTGTGCACCAAAAGATGTCTCCTCATTGTCGTTTTTCTGTCCAGAAAGGAAAAAGAAAAAGACAGTTTCGTCATCCGAAAAAACGCTTAGTCAAACATAGACGTCAACCCCAGAAAAGGCACACTCGTCCAAGGAAAAAGAGGAGCCACCAAAGAGGGGGATTCTTTGGTGATTTTGGAAAACACATCATCACCTTTATGACGAAGCGATAGTCCCCAAAAAAAGGATAAAAGACCGTGTGACAAGTCATCGACGTTAATGTATTTTTTGCTGTGTGACACGGAACCAACGAATTAATCGAGAAAGATATCACCCCAAAAAAGACATTCCTCTTCTGCCCCCAAAGGAAAGAAAAGGAAAGGACTGCCACCTCGTTTAGCCACACATTGGGACGTGTTGTCCATCCTATCCAAAGCTCCTCCACCGATGCGAAAAAACTCATTCAAACTGCCTCCAAAGACGTCATCGATACCGTGTGCGAATGTTGTCTGAATGTCTTGAAAGGCACAATACCTTTGTCTAAACACCAGAAAGAATGCTTAGCCAAACATCGACACGTTCTTCGCCAAATGGTCCAAAAGAAAATCCCCATTGGTCAGAAGAAAAAGATGTTGGTGCAACGCGGAGGAATTTTGCCCTTTTTACGCATGTTACTGAAAGGAGTAATGGGCACAGTAGGAGGACCCTTACTGAAAGGAGTATTGGGAACAATAGGAGGACACTTGCTGAAAGGACTATTGGGAAACATCCTGTGAGGATGAAGATAAAAAGGTACAAGAAGATAAAAGGGACCTCTGGAGTCAAAAGATCTCAGACGTGATCCTTGAAATCCAATGGAAGGACGTAAACTAGCTTTAGTGCCTTACAAAAGATGGATGGAATACCATCGTTGGCAAGAACAACGAACCTCGCATTTACCTTCCAATCCTCATTTGACCGATACGTATCAGTTACAACAAGAATTGCAATCCTTGATGGATCTCAGCGGTTTGTCAGAAACGGAAAAATCGCAACAATACGGTCAATTATTGCAACGACTGCAACTCTTTCACCAGAAAGGTTTAGACGAAACAGCTCTACCCACTCTGAAATATTTTAAGGCCCTGATAAAAAGTTCACCACCATCACCGAAATCATTACCACTCCAAGTGGTCAAGACAGATGCAGCCCCACGGTTGCCTGAGGAAGAAGAGGCAAGAGATGTCTTGCAAACACCGTCAGCAGCTCACATCCCTAGTAAGATTGCAGCGTCCTTGTTGACCCCTTCCCCTACACCGCAACGAGAAGAACTTAAAGCTTGGGTTAAAAAGATGATGTCCACTCCACCTTCGACAGAAGTGAAAAAGAAAGAAGGGAAAGCAGAAGTGAAAAAAGAAAAGAAGACCAAAGCCATTCCATTACCACCACCAGCACCACTACCACCAAAACTACCTTCGACTTCTACTCCTGTGGCAGATCGGACACGTAAAGCCGTTTCTAAACCACTTCAGAGTACCATCAGCGAAGAGTGGATCACTTATTAAAAAATGGAGACGTTGTTAGCCAGCATTTACTACGATCCATCCCATCCTGCACGTTACGGAGGAGTTCAGAAATTATATCGTGCTGCCAAAACTCGACTGAAAAGTGTTCGTTTACCTCAAGTGCA
Organism: Megalonaias nervosa; assembly: GCA_016617855.1. NCBI lineage: Eukaryota > Metazoa > Mollusca > Bivalvia > Unionida > Unionidae > Megalonaias > Megalonaias nervosa. Next base: position 30,425 of record JAECUM010045039.1, read on the forward strand.
ACGCTGGTTACAAGAACAAGCCACGTACACCTTACACAAACCCATTCGACGAAAATTTTCCAGAAGTCGCACCCGAGTGGAATGCATCGATCATCAATGGCAAGCCGATTTAGCCGATGTCTCTCATTTGATCACCTACAATCGTGGCTACAAATATTTGTTTTGTGTTATCGACGTCTTTTCCAAATTTCCTTGGGTCGTGCCATTGACTTCCAAATCGAACAGTGAGTTAGTGCGAGCCCTCCAACTGGTGTTGAAACAAAGCGGTCGTCGTCACCCTCTTCGATGGCAAACTGACAAAGGCACCGAATGTCTGAACCAAGCTTTCCAAAAAGAATTGAATAAACGTGACATATATTTTTTTCAGCACCGAGAATCCGAAAACCAAAGCCAGCATCTTGAAACGTTTTCAACGCACCTTGAAAGAACGCATGTGGAAATATTTTACGCATCAACACACTCTCAAGTACATCGACATCTTGCCACACCTCGTCCAATCGTACAATCAATCTTACCATCGGAGCATCGGACGTGCCCCCCAAGAAGTGACTCCTGACAACGAAGTGACCGTCTTCGAGCGCCTGTTTGGAACGTCCCCGACAGTGACTGTCCCCAAGAAAGGTAGAGTGTTGGCATCAGGAGATTGGGTGCGCATTGGCAAAACCAAACGCACTTTCGACAAAGGTTACTTACCCAACTGGACCACCGAATTGTTCGTGTCACCGAACGAGTGCGTGGCCGTTATCCTCCCGTCTATAAATTGGAAGACATGAACGGGGAAGTGTTAAAAGGAACGTTTTACTTGCCCGAGTTACAACGTGTGACCAAAAAAGAAGACGAGGTGTACGAGATCGAAAGCATTCTCGATCGAAGAACCCGAAAAGTGGGAAAACGACGTATCAAAGATGTCAATGTACGTTGGAAAGGATATCCTCCCAGTTTTGACTCTTGGATCGACGCTTCGCAACTCATTGATTATAAAAAGAAGTGATCATCATGCCCTTCAACACAGCCTCAGCTACTACAGTAACCACTCCTTCCCCCAGATCTTCTCTGCAAGATCTACAAAAGCAGTCCTTGTGGGTGTGGTGTGGAGAACGTGTGCCTACAACGGAAATCGTCTTTTTCTGCCAAGTCTTTGTGGTGTATTGTGTCATCGGTGCTGCCATTGCCAATTTGAGTTTGCAACAAGGAGACAAACAGTTGTGGACCATTTTACTTAGCAGTTGCATTTGTTACCTTCTTCCCAATCCGTCTCTGAACTATTCCTTTAACGGAAACAACAACGGGAGCCTTGCGTCCAACGTTAGTCCCCCATCCAACAGTCACCCTAACCATCCTCTTTTAGACACTCCTCTGACTTCCAGTAACCCCTCTGACACTAGAACTCTGGAATTAGGAACAACCAATTTTACTTAACGTTACCCAGTGATAATTCCATGGAGGTGTTTCCCAATAACACTTTGTGCTGTTACATGGCCAGATTACCTCAGGCCATCCAATTGGATCACGAAGCCCATTGGGAAGTGGCTTTAGTGGAAATGATTCACCGTACACAAATCCTAAATATCCTTCCTAATCAAAACACTTTTGCGGTGGAAGTTCATGACGAACAAGTGCAACAACACTTGGATGAACGCATCAGTGTAGATGACTATGAAATCCCAAGACCCCAAAACTAAACGAACCACTTATCGGTTGAAAATTCCCTCAGGCTATTATTTTAGTGGTCAACATTTGGTGAACACTATTGCTGACAGGTTCAGTCAACTGTTTGGTAACGTCTTGGAGAAAACCAGAAAAAGTGTCACGATCGATTACCACAAAATAGCTCATCGCCTACTCATCAAATTGTTAGAGGACGAAGTATCGGCCATTACATTTTGTCCTGAATTGTATGACATTTTAGGTGGAGCCCCTAAGTTGATCAAGATTGCAGGCGAAATACCAGCCATGACCAGTAACTCGGATTTTGCGAAATATTTTAGATTCCCTGTGGAAATGAACCAAGGACTGAATTTGATTTTTGTGTACTCCGATGTGGCGGAGTACAACGTGGTGGGACACACCTCCTTACCGTTACTGCGTGTCATTCCTTTCAAAGTGGATTCTGCCACGGCTCCTGTCGAGGAAGGTGGAAACACCTATCACGTTCACCGAGAATTTGTACATCCTCACTATTTGCCCGTCAGTAAGTCGTATTTCGACACTGTCAACATTACTATAAAAGGAGATCTGGGACAAAATATTCCATTCACCAAAGGGAAAGTCACAGTGAAACTCCATTTTCGAAAACGATTACTCTAACCTTTTGTCAGTCATGTATCCTGTGTACCGAGGAGTCGCTCGACAACGAGGACATGGTTTAGGAGATATGCTCAAATCAGCCTTTCGTACAGTGGCTCCCGTTTTGAACCCGATGGTGACACGGGGATTGCACGCCTTGAAATATGCCGCGTTGACGCACGGCAAAGAATTTCTCCAAAATGTCATCATTGACAAACAAAATCCCAAAGAAGCTTTCTTGAGAGCAGGCAAAAATGTCTTGCTTCAAACGGGTAAAGACATTTTGGGCCGGCGAGAAACTCCTATAAATGCCCTGGGCAATGCCGAGTCAGACATTCCTGCTTCCCTGACGCCGCAGCAAGGACAAGGCAGAAAAAGACGACGAAAACACCCCTTCAGAGGACTTCACACCCCTAGAGCTAGAAAGACTAAGAAAAGAAAAACTGTCCGAGAGTTAGACGTTTTTGATTATTAAATCAGAGAAAATGATGCACCGAGAGTCTTGCGCTTGTTCCAATTCGGAACTGGATCTGTTTGCCATGCCACTCACCATGATGACGATGCAAGAATCCCAATGGGTCGAATTTCATCCCGTCTCCTCTTTGACGGATTCAGCTCCCATCGAGTTTGAAAACAAAGGACAACCCGAAGATTACATCGATCTGAATATCAGTTACTTGTATCTGAAACTCAAAGTGATCAAAACAGACAACACAATGCTAGAGTAGCTCCCGTCAACAATTTCATGCATTCCTTGTTCAGCGAAGTGGATTTGTACTTGAATAACAAACTGGTCAGCAGTAGCATGGATACTTACCCTTACCGAGAGTACCTGGAAAATCTCTTGACGTAGGGAAAAGAGGCCAAGAACACTCATCTGAATCCTTGCGTAGTTTGGAAACCTGACACCGCAGGTGATAAGAAGTTTAACGACACAGCCCTGACAGCCGATGACGATCCTCATCATGTGGGCTTTAACGACCGTCGAAAGAAAATCCTGCAAGGTCGTAATTTAGAACTGATGGATCGTTTGCATTTGGGCATGTGGTTGCAAGAAAAGTATTTGCTGAACGGAGTGGATATTCGCCTGAGACTCAATCGCAGCAGCGTCGCTTTCCATTTGATGGCTCATTCCAACAAATACAAAACCATCATCCAAGAAGCCAGACTTTACGTCCGCCGCGTAGAAGTGTTACCTAAAGCGGGAAACGACATCAGTAACACATTGAGCAGATCGACTGCCAAGTATCCGATACGACGCGTAGAAGTGAAAACATTCACCATTGCTGCTGGACTCCGATCCAAGATCGAAGATCATCTTTTCCAAGGACAGTTACCCAAACGTTTAATCTTTGGTATCGTCAGCAACTCAGCCCTCAACGGAGCCCACGATCAAAATCCTTTCCAGTTTAAGCACTACAAAGTGTCCAAGATCGAAGTCAGTCGCGATGGCAAGACCTTGTGTACCAGACCCTTCGAACCTAACTTTGCCCAGAAAAATTACTTGAGATCGTACTTGTCCCTGTACGAAGCTACGGGGCAACTAGGAACCAACGCCAGTCACGGTATTTTGTACGAAGATTATGTAGGAGGTTACACTTTGTGGGCCTTTGATTTCACTCCAGACCAAGGCAGCGACGAGGGACATTTCCACCCTATAAAATCCGGTCAACTGCGTGTGGAACTTCAGTTTGCAGAAGCTCTCACCGAGACGGCCAACGTCATCTTGTATGCCGAATTCGATAATACCATCGAAGTCAACAGCTTGAGAGATGTCATTCTAGACTATTAGAAACAATGGAAGACTCCTATCCCTCACTGCACGGTAGAGAATCTTTGGACATGGAATGGGAGGATAGCGTGAAAACAGAACCCCAAGTCCAAGACAAAGAGGACAAGGTAGTGGTCAAGTCCAGATGGCCAGAACAAGAACAACATTTAGTGTCCTGTTTTGCTAAACACCTGGCGGATAAAATTACGGAATTGACCAAGAGAGATTGTTATGGATGTCAAAACGATCATCCCAGTCAAATTCAACACGATAAATGTCTAATGATGAGTCAAGAAGAAAAATTGGTCGAGTATCTGGACGACGCTTGGAGTCTCATCTCAGAAGAAGCAGTGTTGCATGAGTGGTATAAAGGCTTGCGTGATCATTCCTGCCTCCATTGACTACTCTAGAGATCTATCGCATCGAAGCTCTCTTAGCCCAGAGTGCGGAGACAAGGCGAAGAAACGGCTACTTGACAGAGCGTTTCAAACAAAAAGTCAGAATTGAATTGATGACTTATCATTACCTGTGAAAAAAACAAACAACAAAACAAAAAATGGATACCTGGGAACTTTATTACCTTTTGAATAATAGTTCGTATACAGCTTCTTGGAATCCTGTCGTGTGCGCTAAAGATGAACTACCTCATCGCAAACCTTCAAGCTTATGTCATCAACACGGACGAAAGTCATCTCCCAGGAACTCACTGGGTTGCCGTCTACTTCCCTCAAGAGGATTGTGTGGAATATTTTGATTCGTATGGATTACCCCCTTTGGAAGACGACATCATTGACTTTATGAGAAGAAATGCCCAGACGACACGATTCAATAATGTGAAATTGCAAGGCACAGATTCCATGGTGTGTGGACAATATTGTGTGTT
>JAECUM010045042.1:0-10716 GCA_016617855.1 Megalonaias nervosa
ACACAAACATACGCGAACGCATACAGACCTACCATATCTACTATTCACACAAACGTACGCGAACGTATAAAAACAAACGATATATATTATCCACACAAACGTACGCGAACGCATAAAACACACAATCTGCTATCCATACAAACGTACGCGAACGCACACAAACACACATTCTACAATCCACACAGAAGGGAAGGGAAAATAACACCCCAATATCTACTATCAACACAGAAGGGGAGAAAAAAAACCCCACCACAATACCTACTATCAACACAGAAGGGCAGGAAAAAAACATTATATACTATCCACATAGTGTAGGGACAAGGTTTTTTTTTGTTAAGATAAAACACACACTTACACACAAACGTACGAGCTCACACAAACACACAAAACGTACGAGGGCAGACAAACATACAAACACACATACACTTTTTCTGTTAAGGGATAAGCTTTTTAATAAGGGAAAGAAACAAACACACAATCATTCTATTGCGTCAGTGTATGCGTGTGTGAAAATTTATCTAAAGTGTTTAGAAAAAATCAAGACATAACAATGATGGATGGACAGACTGAAAAATTTTATCTCACTTGCATGCCTGAAGTGCGTACGTGAAGGAAAACATCCCTTCCATTTCAGTTCCAAGTAAAACATGATCCAGAGGGATAGAGAGAGGTGAAAGAGCATATATTCGTGCAGTAACAATACAAAAACAATATACACCATTGTTATTATAAAAATCAAGACCAAGCGACACTTACGCTTTCTTTCCAGTGCCCGTTTGAGGCTATAGGCCAACACATTGGCTCAAAAAGTCCATTTTTGCATTTCCATCTCTTCAATCGCACAAGAGTTTCCTCATCAGCGCTTTCTTCTTCTGAATTCCTCACCACTTTCTCTTCTTGTTTCTTTTCTTTTTCTTAGGATACTCTGAAGCCCAGTGTCCTTTCTCCTGACAACGATAACAGGTATCTTGACTTTTGTCTCTCTTTATTGGACGAAGCGGATATGTTGGAGACAAATGCCGATGTACTTTACAGATATAGCAAACTTCATCAGGACTTATACACTTTTCTATTACTCTCATCAAATCATAGACCAGAAGGGTAAGTTTTCTTGACAATTTCGCCTGTGAATTATGCTTTCGTATGACTCGTAGCAAATCTTTGACCAGCAGGTCGATCTGTGTTGTCTATTTCATTTTCTTGACTGAGAACTTAATGAATACGCTAAAAACTGTAAGACACTAATCTTATATAGTGACCTGCTGCCTGAGAAACCTAGTAAAACGAAGTATTTGCAATCAAGATGAAAAGGAAAAGGTTCCCGTGAGAAACTAGCAGAAAGTAAGAAGCAAAATCATGCCGTCTCCTCTCTCTTTCTCTCTCTCTCTCTCTCTCTCTCTCTCTCTCTCTCTCTCTCTCTCTCTCTCTCTCTCTCTCTCTCTCTCTCTCTCTCTCTCACACACACACACACAGAGGAGCTGAAGTGTTAGATTTAATCCATTCGAAGACAACATGAGCGAGCCTTAATCAATGTTCCCCACATCTGTCACAAAACCAAGATAGTCCTGATTCAGCCCAAAAGAAATTCGTTCGTCCCTTGAAATTATTGTGACATTTGAGAGACAAATAAACGCACTTCAAGAAAATTGAGAACGATGGCTTACACCTACACCGTGAGATGTAAAGAGTTCAAGTAGTGTGTAAAACTTTGTCAAAGTTTGTAATCAAGATGACACGATGACACTCTTCCAAGGAGAAAGCAGACACCAAGCGAAAATGACGATCTGTGTCACACAATACTTTTAAAAATGTGTTGGTAGAAGTTTGTACTTGCAATCTTGAAGGTGTGATTGTTTCATATCCAATACCATTTTCATTATAGACTGAGACTAAGAGACTGAGAAAGAAAAAACTGTGGTAACCTGATAGAATGATAGAACCAACAAGATCAACGAAGAAAGAAATTCGTTTGGTACCTCATGAAGATTATGTTTTTACAATCTAGTAGCCCCAAAAGTGACTGGCAGAAAAGTTGAGAACGATGCCATGCAACTACACGGTGAAATTAAATGGTTTACGTCAATGGTTGCTATTTCTTTGTTTATTAAATTTTGTACAAACGATATGTGTGTAAGCGAAAGCGAACACACACACACACACACACGTACGTACGCACGCACAGAAGTGTTACTGCATTGGGTGACAGTAAGTCTAGATACTAGTGTTTTGAGAGATGGGCAGAGAGAATTAGCATTACAGAAAGAAAGAAAGAATGGTTAAGAAAAAAACAGAAAAGAAGCACACCATTTTTGATTCTGTTATTTCTCGCGGAATTATAGGACAAAGATAATGAAGACAACCATATATTCTTTGTGAAAAATGTTCATTGTTTTCATTCATTTTATCAATTTCATAAAAAAGGTAGTGTGATATTTATTGTCGACTGACTGCTTAATATTTGCTGTATATTCCAAATTTAAGAGATGTCCTGTGTTTCGGAGCACACGCTACAAACAATGTTGCAAAGTTTTCACAAATCTAAGGGCGGGGGGGAAAAATAATAACAAAGCAGCACCAAAACGCGCCTTGTTCTATCGACAGTCTGTACTGAGAGAAAATAGGTCAAACATTGTTTTCATTTTCTGAATGCGTGTTTTAGTTTTAGATTTCAGAGTTAACCATAGGCAGAGTTACACAGTACAATGTCACTCACGTCTTTCTTGAATAAGTCGTGCGTTTGTTTCCTTTCTGAAAAACGGTAAATCTAATGCTAGAAAAAAATTTCCGTGACACATTGCAATGCCAAAATAAGGATAAAGTTAAGATACCTGAATCGTACAAGCTCGTCAACTCAAGATTTTATTTCATCCAACGATTTGCTGATTTACAATTTGTAAGGGTGTAAGGCTTTGAAAAATTTTACATGACAAACGGAAGAGTTCACATAATTATGGTGACTACTGATCACAATTATGGAGAGGTATCTTCATACGGAAACAAATACCATTAGGATTTCAATCAAAACTACTATGGCGGAGAGAGAGAGAGAGAGAGAGAGAGAGAGAGAGAGAGAGAGAGAGAGAGAGAATGTTATTCCTACTGTAAAATATCACGACACTTACGTTTGGTTTTACGGCATATTTTCCTTAAGAAAAATTCAAAGAAACACACATTCCACTTAAAGAATCACATCCACAGAAAATAATACACCAATATTAAATATCACAAGGGTGAACTGAAGATGCAGGCAACTAAAAATTCCTCCTTGTTTAATAACGTGGATGTAAAGTTCTCACAGAATAGTTCATCCAAATATGTTGTGATGCATTTGACCATAAAATTGAGACAATTTCCGTGGGATCGCTCAGGGTGCGTTTGTTCTTTGTTTAGTTTTACTTTTTTATTTTATTTTATATTTTTGTAAATCGCCTAGCGGTGAAACACGACCTATCTCGACACTGTGTGTGAAGAGCTACTGAAGTCAATTCGAAGCGAACGCGGTAAGAAAATACGTCTAGCCAATGAAATCGTTTATGATGAGTGATGCATTTTGTTCGAAAGTAGTGTCTACACTCTCGCGTTGTTACCATTGCAGTGCAGACAGTCTGGAATGTGAACTTACAATCCCTCTGTTGAGTATTGTACCATTTCTTCTTACCACATCAACTACTGAACGGTCACAGTACTGGAGTGCGTTTCGAAACTGACAATTTCTTTTTATCTCACTTAAACATTTTGACATGCACACTCACACTCACATCGGTGGAGTCAGAAGTGTTAGAGTATTTACTGGCATGGTTTTTTGTTTTTGTTTTGTTTTAGTTTTTTTTCAAACTTGTGAATCTGGGGTTTGTATGATGTAAAGAAGCTAAAGTTCAGTGAACCTCAAGGATAATGACCCAAGCTGTCTGTCTGTTGATACATGTATTTACTTAAGAAGAAATATGACCTCTAAAACACAAAGATATAAGGCAAGCATGATTAGAATGAACACAATAACAGCTATCTGCAGTAACAAACTGGGTGTTTTCCTTCACGTCCGCGTAAATTAGAGTTTCAATCCTCTTTCAAGACACCTTATGTCTTAAAGTTCTAAGTTAAATGTGCCAATAATCATAACAATAACAATAATACTATAATTATGAATAAAATATAACATTTATTATAAGGATACATCTTGTACAATCTGTTAAGATGATGCTATGAAATATATTTAGGATGACAAATTAAACTTATGATATGCCAATCTCTATTTCTAGTAAATTTCTAGGCGCGCGTTCCTTGTTGACACTGTCGTCTGCTTAATCATAACAATAACAATAATATTGGCACCAAAGTTCTAATTAAACACGTTAGTTTTAAAGGAGTAACTTAATATACACTGTTAACATGAATGTAAGAAGATGTTACGATGATAAATTCAAGTTGGGAACTGGTAATATCTTTATTTTTTGTAAATTTCTAAGAGCTTGTTGTCACTGTCGTCTGCTTAATCATAACAATAATAATTTCACTCAAGTAATACATAAAAATGCTAGTTTCAAGGAATTAGATTAATATACAATGTTTACATGATTGTAAGAAATATGTCTCACATGAATACCAAATTTGGGTTAGTTAAATACTTTAATTTAAGAATAAATTGATTACTGTTATCTCCTAGTGTTAAAATTCATAAGTGATGCCGCGTCACTTATAGAACCGTGTTACAGATCAGAGCCACTGGATTAGTATAGGAAGTTTTGTGTGGACGACGTGGATTGGTTGAAATTTAGGCGCGCTTTCCCTGTACTTACAATCCAACACAACGGATTGAAATAAAAGGATTGAAATATAAACAAAATGACAACCAATCAAAACGAACCTGACTACATAGCAGTCTAGCATACGCTAAGCTCATAACCTTGAAAGTATTTCACAACACTATATTCAAAGAATTAAATTAATATATAGTATTAAGAAAATAGTAAGAAATATGCTTAGGAAGATGAAATACAATTCAGGATGTGCCATTATCTTTATTTTTGATAAATTCTAGGCGCGTGTTTCTTGTTGACTCTGTCGTCTGCTAAATCATAACAATAACAATATTAACCACACTCAATTTCTAAATAAATATGCTAGTTTTAAGTATTAAAACTATTATATAATGTTGAGACGAGTGTAGGAATTATCTTCTACATGATTAATAAACTTCGGACTGTTACCCACTTTATTTCAGAATATTCAGTATTGTTATCTCATAGTGTCAATAATCCATAAGTGATGCCGCGTCGCTTATAGCAGCGTGTTACAGTTCGGAGACCCTAGATTAGTATAGGAAGTTTTGTGAGGGCGACAACGATTGGTTGAAATTGAGGCGCGCTTCTCCTTTAGTTGCAATTTAACACAATGGATAGAGGCCAAGGATTGAAACATAAACAAAATGAACCTGCTCACATAGTAATTTTACCCACGCTAAGTTTCTAAGATTAAAATCATACTCCACCATACATAATGAAAAATATTTCATTATATTAATCTATTTTAAAAAAAAAAAAAAAAAAAAAAAAAAAAAAAAAAAAAAAAAAAAAAAAAAAAAAAAAAAAAAAAAAAAAAAAAAAAAAAAAACGACAGAAAGACATGACCAACAGACTTCTTCAACAAACGGAAACACATTACCAGGAAATAAAGACACCTTCCTCCAGGAAGAGGAGAACAGAAGAAGATCATAAAGAAGACTCGATACAGAAGAAAACTCAAACAGCCATGAACAGAAGAGGAAAGAGAACAGAAGAAGATAATAAAGAAGACTCAATACAGAAGAAAACTCAACGGCCATGAACAAAAAGGGGAGACTGAAGATAAACAGGAAAGTTTAAGAATAACTTTCCAACTGTCACCAGAGAAAAGATGAAACCATCAAATATGCCAAACAAATTTTTAATTTGCCAATAAAGAAAAGATATAACTATTCAATCAAATTTGCCAGACAAGCAAATAAGGTGCAGTCTAGGAAGCTCTACCTGCTGCCCCACAACTTTCAAATTTGCCGACAAGCATCAAAGCAAGGGGTAGTCCAGGAAGCTCTACCTGCTGCCCCACAAACCCCTCACCCCCTTTTTTTTGGGGGGGGGGGGGGCAAGCATCAAAGCACGGGACAGTTCAGGAAGCTCTACCTGCTGCCCCATAACTCTCAAATTTGCCGACAAGCATCAAAGCAAGGGGCAGACCAGGATGCTCTACCTGCTGCCCCACAAACCCCCTCCCCTCTACCGACAAGCATCAAAGCAAGGGGCAGTCCAGGAGGCTCTACCTGCTGCCCTACAAACCCCTTCCCCGCACACACACAAGCACCTACGCTGGGAACATCAAACAGGTGCTAGGAAAATATACTAGCAATACCTGGGTGGAATCCTGAACTTGGCAAGCCAGTGCTGAGCTAAGATTTTCTACCATGACCCTGGCATATGGGTGCTGATCGAAATATGGTAAGGGACAGTCCAGGACACACCCCACCTGCTGTCCCAAAACTCCGGACAAGCATCAAAACCCTCTTTAGGACAGAGAGGGAATAACCAAGGTCTTCATTTTACATTAGAAGATCAAAAACAACCTATCATGATCCTTTGGCCGTGCGCTCAAAACAATACAACTATAATTACTAAGCGGTGCTAATGTTACATAGGATGGCATACATCCAGCAGATTGGTACATTTTACATTTCCAAAGTACGCTCAGTACACAAAATTCTAACTTGATATTTATTCAAAATTCATAACTCCCAACTATTAGATCAATTGCATAGGTGGCTCACACACTTCTGGTATAGGGATATCCATAGTCACAACTGGATTGAATTCGATTAAACTTATTTAGGGGTATCAAGGCTTTTTTGGGTGACTTGGGGGCCTTCGGAGAGGACCATCAACATCAAGGAAGCAAGCTGAGACATGGACTGGAACTGGCTCTGGAGTCTTCGCCTGGGGGCTGTTGGCTGCTCTTTTTCTGGTGGCTTTCTTTTTTGGTTTGGTCCGTACGGGACTTGAATCGCCGCCCTCTGGGGGTGGGGGGTGGGGTTTGGTTGTTGCCTGTCTTGGGGTTTCACTCGGTTACTTGTGGTAGGGGTCTGGTATAGGGGTGGGGGTGTGTGGGCTGTTTCTGGGGTGGTTGTGGTGGGGCGGGGCTGGGGCCCGGGCGGGGGATTTGGTTGCTGGGTCTGTCAGTTGGGGGTGATGGAGTGCGTCCGGACGGGTACTAAAAGGTCAAAAGGCCCAGACCGGGGCCAAGTGCCCTCTTAAAGGGACAGCGGTTCAGCCTAGGATCGCAAGCAGTCGCAGAAGCCATCGAGCAATACGCGACTTTAATCCGTTTACTGCTTACTTACCTTATGTCTTCTCTCATCTTCCCCTCCCATCTCCCATCCCATCCACCATGCATGACATTAACAAAACAAAAAGGGCACAGTATCAATTCAAAATTGACGATTGACAGAAAATAATCAAATCAAGACAAGGAAGACAATAGACAAGAGAGAGGCAACCGGGGTAATATAGCCAAGTGAACACAGGAAAACGACTGGAATATTAACCTCCACTTGGCGGACAAGAACGAGCCCTTTCGGAAGAACAGAACAAGGAAGGTCCAGAACTTCCACAGGGCAAGCACTAGCCCTCCAACACCGGAAGAACAGAACCAGGAAGGACCAGTGCCTCCACAGGGCATGCACTAGCCCTTCAAATCAAAAACTAAAACCTAAACCCCAGTCCCTCCAATGGGCAAGCTCTCGCCCACACAAGAGCAAGCACTGGCTCAAATCCATACCCTCCCCTGGGCAAGCACTGGCCCACCTCCCCGTGCAGGCACTGGCACAAACCTGGGCAAGCAATGGTCCACCTTCTCGAGCAAGCACTGGCACAACACTTCTGGACAAAAGCTCTCCTTTCCACCCATCCTCTACTAACCCCCTCACTAACAAACACGGCCCAAAACAGGCGCTAGGGAAAACAGACTAGCGAACACCTGGGTGGAATCCTGCGTGCAACAAGCCTATGTTGAACAAAGACTTTCCACTATAAGCCCTCTCTTCACTTTCCTCTTATTCCACCCTCACCTTTACTAACACAAGGAGCCTAAAACAGGTGCTAGGGAAAATATACTAGCAACACCTGGGTGGAATCCTGGAAACAACAAACCTGTGTTGCCCACAGATTTTCCACCAAGAATCCCCTTCCCCCCACCCCCCCATCTCTACTCTCACCCCCTACTTTTATATACAAGGGAGGCACTTCCATTGGCAATAGAAGGCCTCATTCGATAACACCATCGCACAAAACTACCCTGATCCTTTAGTCCCTCCGCCATCAAAAGCAGCAAATAATACTAACAATGCGTGACCCCCCCCCCAAAAAAAAAAACCACACAGGGTTGCTGACACTCTGCTGATTGGTGTAATTTCACCATTAAAAGTACGCTTAGTACACAAAATTCCAACTACACAAGGATAAAATAGGCAATCTTCAACTCAGAAACTTAGATCAATTGCACAGGTGGCCCACACAATATTGGGGATAGGGAACGTCCACTAGCACAACTGGACAGAATTTGACATACAATCACGTCGGTCCGGGCTCTTTGGAGCGTACACGGCATCAGCGGTTGGCGTCCCCCGCCGGGTCCCCTTCCTCCTTTCCACCTCCTGACATACAATTAAAAAGTACGACTATCGTACATAAAACCGTTTTTTTTTGCGGCATCATTCCTGAAACACCGACCAATTAAAAAGCTCAACAATTGAGCATTAACGAGTCGCAAAAGCTCTTAGTTAGCATAGGCGACTTTAATCCTTCTCAGTCAGTCAGACATTCTTCGTATTTTTTTGTAGGGCTTGAAATAAGAAAACTGAACAAACTTTAGCACTTTGCTATAGATATTTTTAGCAACAGACTAAACAACATAAATACCATTACAACAACAGAAAGCCTTAATTCTTATATAAAAAGAAATGCATTAAACAATAGATATAATGATGAACGATGACTAACCAACAAAACCGAAATTTATCAAAAGCAATGCCATGTGTAGAAATGCCTCTCCCTTTGAGAAGGTATGTTGATGTAATATGCCATACACCAACAACTCGAAAAAATGTATAAACAGAGAGAAACCTCAATTAAAAATTTTTTTTTTTCAAATTTGTTTGTGTCTTTAGGGAACATAAATAAACACTAATATTACGTGAACAGGGAAAATACACATCAAAGCTTTGATATTTCTATATAACAAAATGAGGGGATATTCCTAAAGCTTTTAATCAGCTCTACATGCTAGCACGGGTTTGTGGGATATCCACAGATAAAGTGTGTGCGTGTTTTGAAAGTGGCATAACTTGAACAGAAGCTTTACTCGTGACACTGGTAAAGTGTAGACTGTGCAAGTGTCATAAAACTAAAGTCACGTACCTTTATATGGTTAGTAGGCGTTTCGACTTCAGAAAATGTGAAGTATCCCAAACCATTATCATAAACAGAAGTAATATATAGGGGTGTGACAGTTGTTGTTTAGATAAATCCAGTAAACTTTAAAATACTCCTGCTCTGTCTTTTACTTTGGTCTTACTAGCGATCACCTTTGTAGCTGTAGAATCAGTGGTAAGAGCAAGGAATATCATCACTGCTGTCGAAGAAGGAGAAGTTCTTTAAGAAAGGGGTTTAGTATTTTTGTTAAAATATCACATTAGGAAACACGAATGTTAAATCAGGGTTGGTATGGCATCGTGGTCAAAGACAAAGTAGAAGTGAGAGAGAATGAGACATGTATGTTGATGTAATCTACCAGTTAGGAGATCGTGTCCTGTACTTTGACATGGACATTTGCATCTACATTCAGCGTCCTGATGATAATCATTGCCCTGAAATCAAAGGAGACCGTTTAGAAACCTGGACGGACGATCACTCCGACGACAAGATTCTACGTTTTGCTAGTGTCGGTCCCAAATATTACGGCTACGAATACCGGGACCCACAAGGCGAGGTGCACACCGAGTGTAAAATGAAAGGATTGACTCTCAATTATCGCACCAGGCAAGTGGTGACCTTTGGGGTATTGAAAGAAGCTTTGCAGCTGGAGATGATCAAGATTTTAAAGTGACCACCTACCAACCTCACAAGATTGCACGTTTACCCATTCACTAAATCGTCAGTCGACCCTTAGAAAAGGTGTATCAGATCGTGTACCAGAAGCGAGTGCGACTTTGCAACCATTTCACTTTCCCTTACGGACATGCCGGTATACAAAAATGGTTCCAAGACGACAGTCACCAACAAGAAGGATGACTTAGACACAGCAAGAATCGATCGAGTTACCCACTGTGAACTCCAAGTTCAAACAATACAATTTATCTGTTTTCTTGCCTGGCTATTGTGATTGTGCCAGTCGATTGGAAATGTTTAAAAACTGATCTAAGGAGAGGAAAGGATCACCTACTCCGAATGTTTTAGCTAGAACAGGATTTGTCTACTTGGTACCTGACGTTGGAGTTGGATACGAAGTACAGTGCTTCACTTGTGGTCTGACGTTGCGTATGGATCTATGTATCTATAAAGATTCAGCTATCCTGGAACATACTAGATGGTCTCCTCACTGTCATTACCTACCTTTAGTGGGACCCAGTAATCTCTTCATGGATACTTTACAAGAGAACATTCGTGGTTTACCTCTGGAGTTGAGAGAACGCAT